>JAPYZC010004333.1:0-25922 GCA_030522665.1 Ichneumoninae sp. A BG-2022a
TATATATATATATAATAGGGTGTTTCAAAAAAGGCATTGTTTTTTAAATTTTCCTCCCACCTGTTTAAAGTACAGATTTCGATCTCAAATTGAACCTCACAAAAGGCGGTAACAAGCAAAAAATCCTAAGAGGTCCCGCATTCGACAGATAACCCAAAAAATGCGGCACCTCTCAAACTTAATTGTCAGCGACCGTTTTTCGTTGGATTTTTGTTATCAATTAATAAATATAGTTCTGTGGGGTGGGAGCTTAACGTTTTACCATTTTTTGTATTAAACACAAAATACTACAAATAAAAAAAAATATTTAAATTATGTATTTTGGGCTCACTACAAAAAATTACAAAAAGTTAATCTCGCACCCCGTAGAATTATATATTTCGATCTAAAAAAACATTTCGCGAAAGGCGGTCGTTGACAATTAAGTTTAAAAGGTGCCGCATTTTTTGGGTACAATCTCGAATGCGGCACCTCTTAGAATTTTTTGCTAGAGACCACCTTTTGCGAGGTTCAATTTGAGATCGAAATCTAGACTTTAAAAAAGTAGGAGCAAAATTTAAAAAAGTGTCCTTTTTGTGAAACACCCTAATATATAAGTTACTTATAACCTCGACACGTATTCGAAGTTATACTACACGATGAGTGAATTCAATGCACCGTAGAATAGCACACAGCTACAGCATTTTTATAGCAGACGACAACTAATCGCAAAGGCAATAGTAGATAATGGTGGGCGCTTGTAGATATATCTGAATAGGTTTTTGGCTCGTTTTTTCGAAGTTAATTATCTCTGCCATTTCACATTTATTTTCCTATTCCTTTGCTACGAACACACTTCCACATACACAGAACTAGTGTGCAAAATTCTGTCAAGAGACATTGCGCCGTTCCGACAAACACTGGAGACAACGAAAACAGCAAAATCGGGGGGCCTCAGTGAAACGCATAACTCCCGTCTTTTTGCCCTGACGGGCAGTCGGGAGTTAAAAACACCAACCCTCACTTTGCGAGAATTGCCTATGGAAACTTTTTCACTTCCGGCCTGATGGCGTGAGTTTGATGGTCTCTATTAATTTTTGTTTTTTAATTAAAAGATTTTAAAAATCTCAAGTACCCGAGGTCGATACGCTACCAGGTCCCTAGACACACGGCGACAGTCGAGAATTCATTAACTTGCTTGCCTGGTCGTCACGAGCCGGCGGTTTGCCAGGTGACCCACAAGGGCGGTTTCAACCCCGCAAGATTCTTCGTTCGTATTCGTCGGGTGTAATTCATTCACGAATGAATTACGGTCAAGTCGCCGGGTGAATCGTGCTGGCGCAATGAACGCGTAGTCAAACCGGCTGGGTGCGGTATGCAGCGCACGTACGAGTACATAAGAGTCAGCTCCGATGGTAAGTCATCTCTGCTGAGATGGGCGCTAGTCGATTGATCGTCGGTTGAAGTGGCGGCCAGGCCGAGCACCGGAGTATGTATGTATGTAGGAAAGAGCGGGGCAAAATGGGGCAACGGGGCAAAACGGGGTTTTTGGGCAAAACTAAATTTTCCAATCGCGCCCAGAAAAAAAATTATTTGACGGCCAACGTTTATTTGGTTTAAGTAAAATATTTATTTGCTTCAAATAAATATTTAGTTAATTTCAGTAACTATTTACTTAATTAAAATAAATATTTATTTGAATCAAATAAATATTTTACTTAAACCAAATAAACGGTGGCCGTCGAATAATTTTTTTTCTGGGTGCGTTTCTGGATCGAACAAGGTGGCAAAACGGGGCAGCAAAGACTGACGCATCGATAGGGCGAATTCGGGCATCCAAAAATTATTGGAAAATGACGTTTTGCCCCACGCCCCGTTTTGCCCTGCTGCCCCATTTTGCCCCGCTCTACCCTACATACATATATACATATCCCCAGAAGTCGTTGATGGGAGCCGTGAATGCCGGTAACGAGTCGCACCTATCTACTCCACACTCGAGCGAAGTGGATTTTCTTTTGCATTCCAGACGTGGCTGGCAAACGAGGATTCGAACTGAATTCCGACGAGGATTCGAACTGAATTCAGTTCGTCGGTGTACAAGTGCGGCGTCATTGGAGAGGTCGGCCTGCGGAGGAGCCTGAGGACGAGGCGGCGTTGGAACAGGACGAAGAGAAGTGGAATGAAACGACTGTAGATTTATTCGTTAAAATCCGAAAATCTAAATCGCTCCAATTTGATTTCCATTCGAAGCCATGAAGCTGGCTCCGGCGAAGCCGTGTTCATGCAAATTGATTGTATTAGCAGCGCCGGAGCCTAATGAATCGAGTGGGAATAATTAAAGGTAAAGCCATGTGACTGGTGTGCTAATGACCGAGGTTCCAAAGCCCTTTCCACCTGGGCGGTTCTGTTTACCTTTATAATTGCTCTCCTCGGCTTCTTCACAAAGGCAACACTCTCGGCGGGCTCCGAGTCACGTCCAATCTTCCCGCTGAGATCCTAAAACCATTATTCTTCTGGGTGAGTAATTTCTTTACGCTCGATATAACGAGAAGAACTGCGAGAGGAAGGACGAAAAAAATAGAGGAAGTCGCAATTGCTTAGGAAGGAAAATCACCTTTTCGTGTAAAAGGAATTTTTTTTTTTTATCGTCACACTACGGAAGCTTAGTTGGCAAAGTGGATCGATAATTTCATGACGAACAGCACGGCCGCTTCGAGTCCCGTGGAGGGGCTCGTTGAACTAAGAAAATTGTCGTCGTATAGTTAAGACGCTACGGGGTTCTTCGTTCTTTCGGGGAAATAAAGGTTTTCCTCGCTGCCGAAGCGCGGCTAAGCAGGTCACGCGAAACAAAAGGGATCTACGACAGAGAATCATCCAGCTGTGCTGCTCCGGCTGTTCTACCGATTGTCCGTTAATCCGCGCGGCAGGCCAGACAGGAATGGTTCGGGCGAGGCGCGCGGGTACACGCCGCAGTAGAAAAACTCGGCGCAGGTCGGCCCGGGGTTCCATCCATTATGAAGCGATCCATTACGGCGGCAATTAGCATGCTTTCGCAGATTGTTTGTAGATCATAATTCCCACGGACCCCCGAGCGTGCAGTACTGCTACGGGAAATATGTCACTTCCGGTTCGAAAAATTAATTTTTCAACCGGAAGAAAAGTATTCCAGGTATTACGTCATTTCCGGTCGTGGATTTATATTTTAAAACCAGTAATGACGTATTGCCGGTATGACATCACTTCCGGGCGGAAAATGAGACAGGTAACGTTTCTTGTCCACAAGGTCCGAAATTCTTTGCGTGTTCATTTTTACAAAAAATGGTATCCATTTTACAAAAATGCTTGTTAATTTTACAAAAATACTTGTTAGTTCTACAAAAATGCTTGTCAAATTTACAAAAATGCTTGTTAATTTTACAAAAATGCTTATTAATTTTACAAAAATACTTATTAATTTTACAAAAATGCTTGTTAATTTCACAAAAATGCTTGTTATTTTTACGAGGATTTTTGGTCAAATTGACAACAAAATAATAGCGAACGTTTGTGGACAAAAAAGTTTGTTAAATGTACACATTTTTATTACTATGGGAGGTGACGATTTTTGCTATGGCGTCACTTCCGGTTGAAAACTATGATTTTTAAACCGGACGTGACGTTACAGAGAATATTTTTATTTCGGAGAATATTTTTTTTTGTTTTTCTCTGAAATGAATCTCGAATGCACGAGAATATAGATGATGTAATTAAAATCATAAGCGTATACGAGAATTCATAAAACAAGAATATATTGTCCCAAGCGTGCATTCTATAGGCGCCATCTGTTTAAGGGCCGGGCGTCTGTACGGGACACTTATTGGTTGGCACATCTGCAACGGGTGATGCACGGTACCAATTATCCGAGCCATACAAATCCTTGAATACCACTGGATGCATTTCTATGCGACACACATATTTTCTTGGAAGTAGGTCTCTTCCGAGTACTACTGTGCTAAAAGTAATAGCAAGTTATTCTTGTATAGGACCGCAAGCATGCGACAGTTGATCCGGACATATTGAGCGCGGAGATGGGGAGGGTTCGAATGTGGCGAAGGCACTTTTCAGCGTGCGTAAAAACGGTTTTATCTCGGCCCCAACCACATGTACTCCAACGGAACCGTCTCCGGCATGCCTCGGAATTAAATGGGAATTAGCCAAAGAACATCTCTGAACTCCAAGGTCTCTCACTCGGATCTTCCCAGCCAATCGCCCGAGCCATCACTCGAGTCGTTTCCAACATCGATAAATGGTCGGAGACCATTACCTTTTCCCATCGCAGAGACGTCTCTCGCAACGACCCATGCAATATTTCCAATCGCCCTCGAACACACCGCCAGAGGCGCCCCACGAGCGACAGATAGCGAGCATTGAGAGGAAACTGCAATAGGGACATACGGAGGTAAGGTACTTCGATAAAAGTAGTTGAACGCTGGCACAGAAGTTTCTCCATTTATATTGATTAAATTCTAAATTCAAACAATTCTACTTGTTTCACGAGCATTTTACGGCTACCCAAGCCGAATTACGATTATTCATTTATCATTGTTTTACGCTTGGATGAAGCAGATTAATAATGGTTTTTTAGGACGTGCCATCTTAGGAAGTCTTTATGAGAAATGGCGTTAGGGGAGACCGGGGACAAAAGTAACACAGGTCAATTGTAACAAGCGGCCGCGCAACGCTGCGCATGATCGGACGCATCAAATATGAAGTGAGCAACATTATAGACATCACCTTATGGCCGTGCAATCACCTCGTAGCTGAGTTTTCAAAAATACCAAGTCGCCGAAACCAAATGCGATTCGCGAGTGCACAAGTGATTTTTCGGCTGTGCGTTAATGGTTTGCACTAATACAACATATTAGTGCAAACAAGCTCAAGAAGTTGAAAGGTACATTTTTTCGAAACATTTTGATCGCTGAGACAGTAATTTTGCTAGTAATCATGTGTGGGGTCGATTGTAACAGTCGATCCGGGTCAATTGTACGAGCAATAATTAATTTCTTCCAATACCAATACCAATACCAAAATATTTTATTTATTTTATTCTTACATTCTAAGCAATCAGCGATAATTTATGCACTTATAATTTATAACCAACCAATTGTAGACTATAACATTTAAAGTAGGGCTGTATAGTTAGGCCGGCTAAAATGGCTTGGCCGGCAAATTATTTTTTTTTTATTTCAAATTTAAATAAAACATTTTCTGTGATAATGCACCGCCGTTCTATTTGTTAATAGCGATCAGCGAAGGATTTCGTTGATGCAGGAGGATGTTACAAACGACCCCACTACTCGTTACAATTGACCCCACCGCGGCCGAAATTCTTACCCAATTTCGTCTGTGTTTAATGAGGCGGTGTTCGCAATTCCGTCCATATTTCTGTTTGAATTTTCTTTTACTAAATATCTAAGAGTAGGTTAATGGTACACCATTGGATGCCGAAGCGTTAGACTCTCGGGTTTGTTGTTAAAAAAATTAAAAAGGATTTTTGTTACTTTTGTCCCCTTGTTAAAAAAATTAAAAAGGATTTTTGTTACTTTTGTCCCCGGTCTCCCCTACATGTCCGATAACGGTTCGATCCGGGCCTGAGCAGACTTTATTGATTGCTTGTTGGGTGCACCAACCCGGCCTGACCAATTGACCTTCTCTGGCCAGTTTAACCTCCAGTGTATATTTTACTACAGCAGCATAGAAATACAATTAATTTTGTTATAAATATACATAACTTGTGGCAAGGTGTTCGATAAAACTAGTTGACTGCTATTCAATGCACAGAGCATGCTATTAAAGTTACAGACATTTCTCCATTTATATTGATTAAAATTCGAACAAACAATACTAGGGGAGAGCGGAGAAAAATTGGACTCCCTCCAGTGAATATTTTACTAACAGCGATATAAAAATATAATTAATTTTATTACGAATATATATAATTTGTGGTAATGCGGTTTGATAAAGGTAGTTGAACACTGATACAGAAATTTCTCCAACTATATTGATTAAATTTTCATCACACAATGCTACTCGTGTCACGATCATTTTTCCGCCAGCGACCCAAGCTGCAATAAGATTATTCATTTATCATAGTTGCATGTTTGGACGCAGATTAGTAACGATTTTTCATTTCGTGGCATCTTATAAAGTCTGTATGAAATATTGCGTAACACGTCTGATAACAATTCGATCAGAGGCCGAGCAGGGTTTATTGATTGCTCGGTAGGTACCCCAACCCGACCTGACCAATTGCCCTTCCCCGACCAGTTTTCCCTCCACGGTATATTTTACTACAACGGCACAAAAATATAATTAATTTTGTTATTGAATATATATATTTATATTCATTTGTAATATATACATTTGTGGTCGTGTATTTTGGGGGAGTTGGGAGTATCGCGTCTGGTTGTGCCATTGTATCGAGGAGTTGTCACAGCAGGAACAATGATAGTATTTGGTGAAATGTACGATAGATATATTAACAATCGCGCGCGGAACACCGGGGATGACGGTTCGGCGGGGGAGAAATTCATTACTGAGCATAATAATAACGAACAATGTTTCCGGACAGCCCTGCGGCAATGGTTGAACGGCTGGTAATCGAGGCACCGAAATATCGGGGGACCTCTGTTCGGTACAGGGTACAATGTACATCGTTGCACGTAGACAGCATGTACTATGCACGCTGTGTACACCGAGCATGCGTTCTAGCGGCGGAGCGGATGCAGATGCAAATTAGTGTGTTAATTTGTCCAAGAGCCCGCGAGGTCTACAGCCGACTGCGGGCGTTTTCCCGCACCGAAGAAATAGAGCCTGCTGGCCTCGAAAACCAATACACGAGGTTACACGACAGTCGCCAAAGATTTGGCGTAACTCTTAGGTTTTGTGGCTTTTGTGACAGACAGTGAAAAAGAAGGAACATTTGCATCTCTACCGGTCACAACTCTACCAGAAAACATGTCTATCAGAAAATATCTCTTCCATATTACAACTTTACCAAAATCTCTACTAGAAAGTAAAAAGAACTTTAACCGGAATTATAATAAAACTGTAACCGGAATTACAATAAAACCTTAACCAGAATTACAACAAAACTGTAACCGGAATTACAATAAAACTTTAACCGGAATTACAATAAAACTTTAACCGGAATTACAATAAAACTTTAACCGGAATTACAATAAAACTTTAATCGGAATTACAATAAAACTTTAACCGGAATTACAATAAAACTTTAACCGGAATTACAATAAAACTTTAACCGGAATTACAATAAAACTTTAACCAGAATTACAATAAAACTTTAATCGGAATTACAATAAAACTTTAACCGGAATACAAGGCTACCGTCTAGCCGTGTATCCCGGGATGTGGTAGAGTTATTATAGGGCTGTCTTTTTTGGTAGAGTTATCATCCGGTAGAGTCGTTTTCTGGTAGAGTTGTAAATGTGCCAAAAATAATCAGCTGCCACAAGCAACCGCGTGGTCAAATCCGCTCTAACTAATTAAGGATGCAGTGCACATACATTTCCAACCAAAGTTGAATTCGATAAAAATTTCAGTACTACGGGATATGCCAAAAATCTGAAAAAAAAGTTAACCGCATTAATGATGTCACGACCTTCGATTTTGCATAATAATAATAATACCAAAAAATCATTGACAAATAATTTACAAAATAATCGGTTGTAAAAAAAAGGTTTTATTTTCTCACTTGAAATTAATTCCTTGATTTTTTTAGAATCCATATGAATTTTTTCAGCATTTTCTTATATTTCAACACTTTTTTCAATCGAAAATTTGGAACATCGATGTAGAGGCACGAATTTCGGATATGTTTCCGTATGGCGATTCCACAGTATACAAAAAAAGTTTCGAGGTGATTGCGCCAAAAGTTCCGCAGTTATGGCGTTAAAATAAATATCGAAAACGGAAAATTGAAAATTACCCTGAAGATATCTGCATGACATAAAATTTAATCTTTGGCATGTCTCTATCAATGCACGGCTTTAGGAAGAACAACCAATTGTTCAGTTATAGAATTTTGATCTCCAAGTGAACTTCCTCGAGCAAAGTCTGTACGATGCAAAATACAGCCGTTATAACTTGATGAAATTTGGCCACATGCTTGGCCATATCTTCAGGGTCATAATTAAAAAATGTAAGAAAATTCTGAAAAAATTAATGTGACTTCTAGAAAATCAACGGATTCATTTGAAAAAACAAAAAAAAGATTTACTGATTATTTTTTGAACTTTTTTTAGGAATTCTTTAATAACTTTTTGACATTATTATTATGAAAAAAATGAATGTTCATGGCACTTTTAATACCGTTGATTTTTTCAGGTTTTTATGCTATTTGGAAGCGTTCAAATTCTGTTCTCCAATGTATGATGCATACTTAAGTGACCAGGCAAACAAATTAGCGTTCTCGAGCCTTACACCAGGCCCTTGACGAGGTCTCTTCAGAACCTGATCGGGCCCCGATTTAGAGTTCAAAAATGTATACCAGGAAGTAAGTGTATCACTTAATCACGATATTACGAGTTGGGGAAACTTTTGACCCTCGTGATTGGAAGCCAGGACATTATAATTCACATCGGTGTTCGAACGAGAGCGTTATGAGGATCATAGGATCGACGGATCATATCGAGTATAAGATTGATTTCATGACCCGCGGTCAAAATCTATAATCCGATCGGGTATTTGAGCTAAAGCGGCTTACATAATATTGCTGCTGCATTTCGTTAGCCTCCCATAACTTTCCACTTATAATTCCATGGAACTGCTTGCTCGTTCCTACCCAAGGGATCTCCGACCCCGCATTAAATCTGGATCAGTATTCCTTGTTGCGTTCGGACAAAATACAGTTTAAGCACTAAAGCGGCTCAATTGGTAGCGGAAGGAAGATCAGCGTGAAATTCATGACTGCGTGTCGTACCACGGAGACACGATTCTGGACAAGTAATGGCGATAACTTGGTGCTCTTCGTTTGCCAATAAATTTCGTTTTATATTGAACGTGCAGAAAGGACCATTTTTACCGGCCACTGAATTCTGAGTGAACACCTTCGTCATAACATTTTCGAGTCGAGCAGTCAAGCGAGAGATACAGAGCGACGGAGTCGCGAGCGACGAGAAATTTTCGAGAGGATGGTAGAGAGTGATGAATGTAACGGTCGATGGCAAATATAGGTACAGCACACTTTCGCGAAGCGGTGTGGCTTTCGGGGCGAGAATAAAACCCAGTGGCCCGTGGGCCATAATTTACTGTGGTCGGACACGAAATCGTTCCGTACTGTGTAGTGCGATTTGCGATAGCGAGAGACAACTACGACCTATGTTCGGGAGCGTAGATAAAGGCGTTAGAGTGACTTCGATCGTTTTCTCACTACCACTTCCACGTTATCACACTGTGCCTCATTTGGTTCAAGAAACATCCGATACGTTGAAGGTGCAGCGCGCGATGTTCGCTATCGGAATATTCGAGCCGCATCTGTGATGGGAAGTTGGTAAGTTCAGAGAGGACAACATCGGAAACCACACAACCGTGCGGTATTCGGAAACCAATATTAGTTGTACACATTTCAAGTTACAAATTGGCGTTGGCCGTGCTTACGCGCGAAATGGCGAGAACCCCTAATCTTCCGATTCCCTGAATAAAATACTGCAAAGTAATTTGCACAAGGCTTCCTCATTTATTACAATTTTGCGCATTTCTGTATGAGAAAGTTTATTGATCGATTTTGGTTTCCACGTAGAAGAAGCTATGCGGAACGTTGTAATATATGAGGAATCCACGTGCAAATTACTTTGCACCTTTTTTCGTAACACACAAAAATGTCTACATCTCATAAAATAGTCAAAAAGACCATCAACGTTGACCGCAACATTTAATGTAGGAAATTGCAAACTGAAATTTGCGGATTTCATCGTTTGGAGGCAATTGTTTTAAATCTATTCTTCACCGCGGATTACAAAACTATGACTCTTATAATTTACTAATAGCACGATATTTGATTCAGAAACTCGTGTCGGGCGTAAAAAACAAATTTTATAAATAACTCACAATTTTATGTTCCTATAAAATTTAAACGCTCAGATTAATTTTCGTCAAATTTAATTCGAAACATTGTACAGTGTTAGTCCATTCCCGTGTTCAATTTCAGCTCGATACCTCAACGTTTACTTGAATTAGACTGTTTTTAGTAATTTTTCAAAAAAATCAACATTCCGTAAAATCTATCCGCTTGGATAGATTTCGGCCAGATTCATTACCAAAGGTTTTTGATCATAGTATTTGTATGCATATTTGTATGCAGTTTTAGGACGATAAGTCAAAATTTACGCAAGTTGGAGCTACTAAGACTTTTTTTTCAAAAAATTCAAAATCGTTTCAAATCTTGGCCTCAATCTTCATAAAATTTACTCCGAGGGCAGAGACGTGACCACCCTACTAGTGTACGAAACTTCAACTAGCTATCTCAAGTCGTGTCCGAGTTACAGCCATTATAAACGATGCAAGCACTGTCACATACATACACACATACACACATACACACATACACACATACACACATACATCTGGACACAGCTAAAAATCGCATTTCTCGACGTTTTGGGCTAGCTCAAGTACTGACATAAGAATCTCGGAAATTTTTTTCTACGAAAATGTAACTTCCTCTATAAGGAAGCAAAAAATTATACGTTCGGGGATAGTTCTGTAGTACACTGAGAAAATAAATGGTTGGAATAACCAAGGCACCGTGACATACATTCAAAGGTGCTATTTGGTTGACACACCAAAAATGTTAGTTGGAGTAGATACATTTTGAATCGCTTGAAGCAAATAATCGTTCAACAAGCCAATGCCATGTTTGTACAAAACAAACAACAGCTTTGAGCGTATGTCACCGTGACTTTTGATTAATCCAACCATCGCTTTTTCTCAGTGTATAGACGACGTTGCAGTCTGGACATTTTAATGCCTCGGGACAGCGATTACCAGCATAGAAGGTAGACAGAAAGGAGGAGTGGTCCCGCTCGCCGTTCACGTCTATCTTTGGTCTACGCCCGAGGCAACCGTATAATGCCGGTATAAAGCTGACGGCACAGGCCCGCAAGCGTGGCGGGCGGCCGGCCAGTAGTACCAAACCGCCACGTCAGACGGAATATGCGAAGCAGCCCGGACAAGCCTAACCTTCCGGCGCCGACAATTATCGGTTCGTGCAGTCTGCACGCGTATCCTACGTGGCCACAGGTCATTAATGCTCTCAGGAAACTCTGACCACGCTAATTACAAAGCAAATTTAGATGAAAATTAATTAATATGCGTCAGCGAGCTGGTTCGCTCGAAATTCGAGTGCGAGCAAACGACGCAAAATTAGAAAAAATTATTTCCTTAGGGAAAATTCCACGTAGGGGAGACCGGGGCGAGATGGGACCCTAAGCAAATAATGCAGCTACAACGCTGCCGAAAGCATAATTTATTGTTTGTCATCCAATAATTATAGTTTAAAAGTTTTAGGGCGCGTCCGAAAAAATAATTGTCTGTCGCCCGTAACGGAACTGAGGTGACAATCGGCAGACTTCAATAGACTAATGCACAATGTTCAAAATTGTAACTTGTTATATAAAATTGTAACTTGCTATAGACTCGTAGATAACCTTTATTTTGGCGTCGTTTTTCTGTAACCCTTGCAACCATCGTTGTATAGTCCATTTATTTGATTTTTAGTTGCATGGAGATTACTCCAGTCCATCAAAACAGAGTTGCTTAAGGTCGTACTAGCGCAATGACTGACGCCGCCTAAGTTTGAGAGGAATAAAAGAGAATTACAAACACTTCTCGATCGGATAAAAATCTGAAAATAATCAAGCATATGGAAGATGATAAGATTGTTCGTCCATAATAATGATCCCACAATCTTATTCATTTCCTTTATGTTAACATTTGTTTAAAATCATAATTTTCAAGTATTAGATAAAATTCTTAAAAAATTCATACGTATTCAGAACAATTAAAAAATCAATTTTTAAGTACTCGTTGATTTTTTATTTTTTTCTTATGGAACAAAAATGAACGATTACTTAAAAATCTGAAAAAATTCATACGGATTCAAAAAAATAAACCAGTCATTTTCATAAAAAAAAAGTTTTGTTGCCGCGTAATTTGTTAACCAATTAATTTTTTGATGAACTTGTTAATAACATTTTGCAATTATTATTATGCAAAATTAATCTTCTCAGTACCTTTAGTATACATGTGTCGAACTTATGCGAAGTCAGCGCACAGCGAGACTCCCTCGTTAATCGTTACATTTTTGCACATCGTGCTCTTTTGTCGATTTATTTATTTCTTATCGTGCGTAGAATCCAGCGATTGGGTTGTGCTTTGCAAACGATTGGAGCAGTGAATTTCGTTGGCCAACGTCCAAGTCGAGCACACTTCGCGCCAGTTTCGGTGGTGCATCAGAAGCAGCCGCTGCGACGCTCGTCGCAGTGAAGGGATTCGGAGGGACAAAGGGGAAGTGGAAAGAACCTTCTCTAGCCGTACAACCAGCATGCCTTTTGCACACAGCTGTACCAGCCGCAGGTGCAGCAGTCTGTCCCCAATTCCACGTCGTTTCCGCTACAATTGCTGGCATTGCTGGTACTGGTAGCGAAATTACTACTACTGGCGCGCCTATCCAACGGTGTACCTTGGTTGCAGGGGTTGTCGGAGAGGTTCGTTGATAGTGTTAACGTGTAACTCAATGCAGCAATGTTTCGCCGTGGAACGGAGTAACTTAGTAACGCGAGCGTGCCGCGCGTTCCGCCTGTACACCATTTCAGTATCGCGAAAGCAAATCCTTGCAAAAACGAAGGACACACTGGTTAATTCGACTGTGATGACAATCATTATTGTTACATCCGTTCTTGGTTGGTCGCTGCCGTTTTACGGCCGACCCTGTTACGGTCACGTGGGCGAATCCACGTCCCCACGTACACATATTTTGCAATCAAATTTATTTAATTTGCAATTAAAATTAATGATTGTAATTCGTAATAAATTTAATGATAACTTTTATGTTCACGAAGGGATAATATTATTTTTAGCTTCCCCTTGGTTGTATCCATCCACTATGCTCCGCTGTGCAGGTTTTCACAACGGATGAAGAGTGGAGAGTTACGCGCGATAGGACTTGATAATAAAGGCGTTCACACACATTTTTTAACACATATTGCGATCAAATTTATTTAATGATTAATTCCTGATTTCCAATGCCAACTGTTATGTTCACCAAGGGAAAATTTTATTTTTAGCTTCCCCTTTGTTCTATGCATTCACTATGCTCCGCTGTGCAGGTTTCCACAACGGATAAAGAGTACAGAGTTGCGCGCGAATAGGACTTCATAATAAAGTCGTTCACACCAATTTTTGAACACATTTTGCAATCAATTTTATTTAATGATTAATTCCTGATTTCCAATGACAACTGTTATGTTCACCAAGAGAACATTTTATTTTGAGCTTCCCCTTTGTTGTATCTATCCACTGTGCTCCGCTATGCAGGTTTCCACAACGGATAAAGAGTAGAGAGTTGCGCGCGAATAGGACTTCATAATAAAGTCGTTCACACAAATTTTTTAACACATTTTGCAATCAAATTTATTTAATGATTAATTTGTGATTTCCAATGACAAGTGTCATTTGTTCACCGAGGAATAATTTTATTTTTAACATCCCGTTTGTTTTATTCATCCACTATGCTCCGCTGTGCAGGTTTCCACAACGGATAACGAGTGGAAAGTTGCGCCCAAATACGACTTGATAATAAAGGCGTTTACACTACTTTTCTAACACATTTTGCTGTCAAATTTATTTAATGATTAATTCGTGATTACCAATGACTACTGTTATAGGTTCACCAAGGGATATTTTTATTTTTCGCTTCCCTTTCTTGTATCCATCCACTATGCTCCAATGTGCAGGTTTCCATAGCGGATAAAGGGTGGAGAGTTACGCGCGAATAGGACTTGATAATAAAGTCGTTCACACAAATTTTTTAACACGTTTTGCAACCAAATTTATTTAACGATTAATTCCTGATTTCCAATGACAACTGTTATATGTTCACCAAGGAATCGTTTTATTTTTACCTTCCCCTTTGTTCTATGCATCCACTATGCTCTGCTGTGCAGGTTTCCACAACGGATAACAAGTGGAGAGTTACGCCCGAATAGGACTTAATAATGAAGGCGTTCACACGAATTTTCTCGACTAAACGAGCCTTACAAAAAAAGAAAAACTGAACTCGTGTAACTCTAGCACATGATCGATATTGCAGTTGACTACAAGAAAAAGCTGGCTGACCTTAACCGTACGATCTACTTGTGTCGGTCCCTCCCGCTGTAGAGCGGTCTGACCTTAACCGGTTATTTCTACTGGCTTTCTATACCGCTTCTTATCCCGCACCGAGTCTAACCCACACTAGATAATAACTACCCTATACACCTACATCCTAACCAGCAGCCATTATCAGGAATCATCGGCCATAATTTCCAGTCCGACCTTCATTGAAAATTTCTACAAGCTTTCGGCAAATCTGATACTTCTCTCGTATATAATCTTCTCCGTGCATTATCGGGCTTCCAGCATAAGCAAGAGTCGTTAGAATGGGCGGCCTTTGAGCGGCCGCCCATTTGAGACAATGACAATTTGGATTCGGAGAGATGATTACGATAATTGCTGGAAGGTCGACCGCTGGCTCACTAGAAAGTTTATCAGATCAATGAGTCATAATTTTTAATTATTAATAAAAAAAACTTTCTGAACATTACATAATGGAGGAAATGCAGGATTTCGAATAGACTCTTCATAATTCGGATGACCCAATGGGTCATTGAACAATGAGTCATCTTTTTTATTTATTAATAAAGCTTTCTGGGCGTTACATGATCGAAGAAGAAATTCTGGATTTCGGATAGACTCTTCATAATTCGAATGACTCGATGGGTCATTGAACAATGAGGCATCATTTTTATTTATTAATAGAACTTTCTGGGCGTTACATGATCGAAGAAATTCTGGATTTCGGATAGACTCTTCATAATTCGAATGACTCAATGGGTCATTGAACAATGAGTCATCATATTTACTTATCAATAAAACTTTCTGGACTCTTACATGATCGAAGAAATGTAGGATTTCGGATAGACTCCTCATAATTCGGATGACTCAATGGGTCATTGAGCAATGAGTCATCATTTTTATTCATTAATAAAACTTTCTGGGCGTTACATGATCGAAGAAATGCAGGATTTCAGATAGACTCTTCATAATTCGGATGACCCAATGGGTCATTGAGCAATGAGTCATCATTTTTATTTATTAATAAAACTTTCTGGGTGTTACATGATCGAAAAAATTCTGGATTTCGGATAGACTTATCATAATTCGGATGATTCAATGGGTCATTGAACAACGAGTCATCATTTTTATTTATTAATAAAACTTTCTGGGCGTTACATGATCGAAGAAATGCAGGATTTCGGATAGACTCCTCATAATTCGGATGACTCAATAAACTTCCTGGACTCTTACGTGATCGAACAAATGTAGGATTTCGGATAGACTCCTCATACTTCGGATGATTCAATGGGTCATCAAACAATGCGTCATCATTGTTATTTATTAATAAAACTTCCTGTCTCAGAAAAAGTTCCTCGTAACTTCTTTGCGTCCTCCGGGAGGCGAAGTCTTCGTAGACGAAGAACAATTTTTTTTTTATATGTGACTGATTTTTCTTTACCAATTTGTTTCCCCCTATGTTCGTGAGACGATACTGCTGTCTCGACCGCGAAAGGAAAACCGACCTGGACATATATATCGCGCGATTGCTACCGCGTTTGATATACAGCGAGCGACAGCATAGAGAAGATAGTGGACACGACATAATCCGGGAGTGGTTGTCTATATCAGGAAGCATCCACGTCGAAACTCTCCACCGGAGATAGAAATGATTGGTAGAGACGCGTACCGCCGACGCGTTTCTGACTCGTTTACTCGTACTATCAAGATATCTCTTCTGGTTGACGAAACACCGGAAATTTGTTCGCGACAGTTGACAAATTTGTTGTATTACCTGTCGCGTTCTAGCAGTTCCACAAGGCCCGAGTTTCTGCCGCGAGGATAACGTCGTGTCGAGGCGCAGCTTGTTCTCGCGTGGGGTTAAGCGTCTTCCGGATCAGACATTGTGCCTCCGTGACCGTACGAGCTCCGCGAAAGTGATTTTCAATATCTGATAAGCTCGCGAACGACACAACCACCGATCGACAATTCACGGTCCCGTATCCTTGCGGTCACCTTTTCACCTACCATTTCTAACCCCCATATCGTATTCAACATCTCAAGTAGGCTTACGATTTGGTGAAATGTATTTTCTTTCAACACTTTTATCTAACCATTTGCTCTGCGTTTTTACAGCAGTTGCTTCACATTTACCAGCTACCGTCTTTTTACATAATGTAATAATTTTTTTTGCTTCCTCATAGAAGAAACTTTGTTATGGTGAAAAAGAATATTTGGAAATTTTTATGAAAATGTGTTCAGAATATTCCAAAACATCGAAAAATCACATTTAGAAAAAATGTCCGGATGTATTTGTGTGTGTGTGTGTGTGAATTGGGCGAGAAAATTTTAAACCGCTATAACTCGAGAACGTCTCGACGGATCAAGCTGAAATTCCACACACAGCATGTATTGTTAATAGTCAATATTTCTGCAAAATTTCATCCAAAAATGATCCGTTTTTTTTGTACACCATTTTTAATTTCCTCAAAAATGTCGTTTCGCGCATTCACAATTTTTTAGGTATCTTGCTAAAAACGCGTTCACAGATGGAAAATAATCACCCCATGATCCCATTGAAATTTCGAGAGAATGGATCGAACCGTTTAAATTTTATGTCATTTTGAATTTTTAGAATTTCTTGAAAAATGTATACCGCACTTTAGACGCTATTTTTTTTATCGCAATAGGAATGTAGTCTTGACAACTGATTCGTAGCGAAACACAAAATACTCGGGAGATCGTGCATTGAGTCACTGTTAAATTAGCTGCGATAGACGATGGAAAGTCAAATGACACTGAAATTTCTATGTAGACAAACATGCTTTTTCCAAAACGTCTTCATCTTTGTGAATTTGCATCGAAACGTAACAAAACCTGAAAAAGACACAGGTCACGATTCAAACAAACTACTTGCCAAATTTGGTCGGGACATTTTTTGTCGACTCGGAGAACACTGGACACGCAGAAAACCCGCAAAGTGACGTGATCGCCGTAAAACGCATAACCCCCCCCCCCCCTTTTTCGCCATTTGGGCAGTCGTGAATAAAAAATCATCGATACGGAAAGTAGAATGATGATTATCTTCGCGACTACAAGGTAAAAAAAGTTTGTACCTTTTACAATAACTTATTGTCCACAAACGTCCACAATTTGTTATTTGTTAATTTTCTAGTTTTACGAACAAAAGTACAAACTAAAATTGTCAATGACACGGGAAATAAAAGGACATGTTCGTATATTCAAATAAGTGACAAACGAGTTATTTATTACTATTGTCACTTATTTACCAAAATTATTTTTACGAAATTTCGCATACCGTTTTTACGAAATGATTTTTTACTGTATAGGCATGAAGATCTCCAATCAACGAACGTTCGATCGCGATTTCATCGTCACTAATACACGCGCCGAGTGTCATTAACAACGATCATCCGTACGATCATAAATACCATAGTGACGTAAGCGTGTAATGGGTCGCCCCACCTTGACCCGAAAAGTCGAACCGGCAGTGCCGCGCTTTCCATCAAACTCTAACGAGTTGGACTGGCCGTACCACAGCCGTACGTACTTGAAACAAAGTCACCACACAGCGAACTCTCCGCAAGCTCGACCGCTCTTACATTTCAACGAGTTGCCACGACAACGAGTCCCCCATAATTTAACTTCGATCGCAGGCCACGTGCAGATCGGGAACGAAGGTTATAGTTGGACTCGCGATGGGCACCTTTTTCCCAACCCGGCGGTGTAAAAATAGGCAGAACGTCCAGTAAGCCAGCGTGCAATGGACGCGTCAATACCATTTATCCTCGCATACTCTACCTTAGCCGTTAATCCTATTTTTATACGGCTGTTTTATATCAGTAAAACTTTGGTCACGGGAGAACGATTTTTATTTTTCGTGAGACGGCGACACTCAATGTGCTTATCAACGAGGCTCGACGTCGAGGACAAAGTGAATGATCGGGGCAGGGAACGTAAGTGGATGAGAGATAAGTGGAGGGTTATAGACACCAACGTTGCCGGGTAGAATATGCAGAGCACACCGGAACCGATAATATCCAGACACCTCGAACATGTCGAGTAACGAGGAGGGTAGAAAATTGAATGAAGAAACTTACTATTGGAATTCGCTACGGCTTTCGCTCTCTCGCGGCTCGCTATCACTTCCGACATCCTGTGCGACATATATCCCGGTGAAAAAAAAGCTATCTTTATTTAATAAAACTGGAGAAGGAGCTGTTACCGGCTGTATATTCTCTCGGAAGGTACCTTGGGGCACATGATGGAAGGACAAACATTTACCATCCCTCAGCAGTTTATTTTCTTTGGGCAAGTGTTGCTTGGTGATAAATGCATTTCAGGCGAGAGGGTGGGATAGTTTTTATAAGAAGCGATGAAAAATCTTATCGGAGAATGACGCCGTTAGAAAAGTTTATCTGAGAGATGCAATATTTAGAAAATTATATGGCTGACATAGAGCAGGTCAGGCTAATATGGCCACGCGGATTATATGGCCAGTCGTAATATCTTTTAAGGGCGGGGTAAGGTATACATTTTTTTTTTTTTGCTTTTTTTTAATGAATGTATAATATCTCAAGAATATTGTGTTAAAATTTAAAGTCGATCGGAGCAAAATTAACGAATTATTTTCACGAAAAAAAATTGGGTTGCGGCGAAATTTGTTGAGCAATTTTTTTTTTTCATCAATTTGTTGATAACATTTTGGAATTATTATTATGCAAAATTAATCTTTTGAGTACCTTTTAAGTGTTCTCAAAGTTATGTGAAATGAGCGCTAAGCGATTCAAACTCTTCGCGTTTTTCAAAGCGTTTTTCTGAAACTTGTCATATTTGAAGTCCGTGTTCACGATAACTCAAGATCTACTGGACCAATCGTTTTTAAATTTTGCACAGTACTTCTTCACATAATTCACCAGATTTTGTTGAGAGCTTTTTTGTTTTTTAAAAATAATTACTAATTTTTCAACCACAAATAAGCCGATTTTTTTAGCGAAAATCAGTTGTTTGGCTCCCAAGTACTACGAATAATTGAAAAATCGAAAAAAATCCTCTCGTCATTACCTCGAGAAACATCTCCTTAAACAAATGCATTTTGATTTTTTTGTTTCACATGATTCTGTTGCGAGTTATGATGAACCCCGCAAATCAACTTTTTTCGAGGCGCCTCCGGAGATTCATTGTCACTCGCTCAATTTTGAATATTTTGCAATGAAAATTTAGGAAAATGTTGTTCAAATTTTATATTATTATATGGAAATTTATTGAATAAACGAACACTATCTGTATCGCCAAAAAAAATCTTAAAAACATGAGTTTTTTTCACCGAATATTCCCGACTTTATTATACAAATTTTTTTTCACAAGATTACAAGATTTAGTATACAAAAATTTGTTAAGTCATTCATTTTCCATTTCAACAAACACTGTGCGCCCCGGAAAGTCGCCGGGCTTGGACATCGCAGAAACGCATAAAACCCGAGATTTTACTCTGGCAGGCAGTCGGGAGTAAAAAACATCGGAGCTCAACCAGGTGGTTCAAGGTATTTTTTAAAAACCTATACGAAAGTGTCCTGGAGACCTCGTTGTGCAGTCGAGGGCGCTCAATATTGTCTTTATACCAGCGGCGGGTAAACTTTTCGAGTTCCCAATACAGTTGTGGAACCGCGATGCGGGCGGATATCCGGATTGATTACCACAGACGATACCACAACTACCATTCGTCTGTGTTGCGATAGCCAAGTGTGACGGCAGAACGCAAGAATTTCCTGCTGGAAAATCCCTCAAGAGCAGTAAAGTGTGTCGAAAGTTCAAGCCAACAGCGACCACCACCAGACCGACGAGGGTGTAAAGCGTTTGCCCGAGGATAAATGCCTACGCCCAGGTTCGCCCATCAAACGATTATGCACACAGCATCGCCGCGTACGAAACGCTTCAGCGTGCCGTGCAAAAGTCCCGAAAAGCTCAGCCCCTTCGGTTAAGCAAATAATCCGACACCCGATGAACACACGAGACAGGCGAAAAACGGGAGACGAGGGAGATGAGCTAAAGAGAACTTTCCAACGCTCGGTCGGAGAAACGATTTGGGACGAGAGAGATTGGACTGTCGATTTTCAGCTTGACGTCCCAACTTTTCCCGTTCTATTTTCTTTTCTCTCTGACATTACTGAAAACTAATTTGATAAAATCACCAGAGAAACTCCATTATTTTCTATCGGGCTAATTGGATCTTCACGCCTCTTTGTCGTCGTGAAAAAAGCGAAGATCGGGGAAAGTAATTCATTATCGTTGGTCCACATATAGACTTTAATGTGCTAAGTAAGTCAATAAATATTTATCCGACGATAGAAAATTAACCCCTCACCTACCGGTGTCTCGCTCAGCGAGAACCTAGAATTTACCAAGACGCGACCTTCGATCGATTCGGGTAACGAGTTGACGCACTATAAAAATCTGAAAGAATTCTCAGACGTAGGGAAGACCGGGGATAAAGTAACAAAAACCCTTTGTAATTTTTTAATCAAAAAAATCCGAGAGTCTAACGCTTCGGCATCCAATGGTGTACGATTAACCAAGTCTTAGGTATTTAGTTTAAAAATTTCAAGCATAAATATGCGCGGAATTGCTATTACCGGCTCTTTAAACACAGACGAAATTCTGCAAGAATTTGGGCCCCGGTGGGGTCAATTGTAACGCGTAGTGGGGTCATTTGTAACAGCCTCCTGCATCAACGAAATCCTTCGCCGACCGCTATTAAGAAATAGAACGGGGGTGCATTATCACAGAAAATGTTTTATTTAAAGTTAATTTTTTTTTTTAATTTTTTGCTGGGTAAGCCGTTGTAGCCGGCTAAGCCATTTTAGCCGGCCTGACTATACAACCCTACTATAAATGGTATAGTCTACAATTGGTTGGTTATAAATTATAAGTGTATAAATTATCGCCGGTTGCCCCTAGAAAAAAATGTATTTGACGGCCACCGTTTATTAACATTAAGTAAAATATTTATTTGATTTAAATAAATATTTATTTCATTTAAGTAACTATTTACTTAATTTAAATAAATATTTATTTAAATCAAATACACATTTTACTTAATCTTAATAAACGGTGACTGTCAAATAATTTTTTTTTCTGGGTGCACGAGTCGCAAACGCCCATTCGATCCTCGTTCCACATCATACTTTTTGTCACAAGTGCATGAATCTACGGCACTTGGAATGGCAGTCGCGCGAGACGAATACTGAAAAGTGAGCTTATGTCTCCAGGGTGGAAAACGTCGAAAGAAAACTCCCAAGGGTCGAAAGTGAACGAAATGCGAACTGCGCATGCGCGACTCAAAATCCCGAGGGACGAAAGTGAGCGGAATGCGAACTACGCATGCGCGACTCTGTAATTTCACCACAGGTTCACAACTGGCACGCAATAGGCCACTTTCGGCGCGCAAGACTGCCATGGAAAGTGCCGCGATTCATGCACGAGTGACAAAAGATCAATTGAGTCCAGAAAATGAGCGCTTACGGGTGGCGAAATAAATTTTTGGTTCATCGAACGAAATAATTGTCGTAGTAAGTAATGAAACATTTCATTCGATGGCCTGTTAGTTCGATCAACAGGGCATTCGTTTCGATCAACCAAACATTTGTTTCGCCACCCGTAAACGCACATTTTGTTGACTCAATTGATTTTTTTTTCTCTGCGTATCCTCCCTCCGCCCAATAAATATTTACATTAATAAATATTAAAATAGGTACATCAATAAATATTTACCCGATGGCAGAAAATGAATGTTAAAACTCACTCTCGCTTTTGCAAGGTCGCTGCGGCGCTGCGAGTTTTCTGCATCGCCAGTATTTCTCTGCTACGTTAACTCGAATCACAACTGTGTTTATAACCACGAATTTTCGAGACCTCCGTGCCTCCACGCTTCTACCGCATTCCTCGAAAAGCCTTGAAAACCCAGTTTGATAGAGTTATCCATTATTTTCAGCCGGACTAATTGAATCACAGAAACTCCATTACTTTCAATTTGACTAATTTGTTGTTCAAAAATCATTATTGTCACCAAAATACCGAAGATCAAACGAATTAATTAATTATCGTGCTAGATAAGTCAATAAATCTTTACCCGATGGCAGAAAATTAATATTACAACTTCCTCTCGCTTTTGCAAGATCGCTGCTGCGCTGCGGGTTTTCTGCATCGACGATATTTCTCTGCTACATTAACTCGAATCACAATTGCGTTTATATTTACGAATTTTTCAGACCTTCGTGCCTTCACGCTTCTACCGCATTCTTGGAAAGCCGTGAAAACCCATTTTGATAGAATTATCCATTATTTTTTCCGGACTAATTGGTTGTTCGAAAATCATTAGTGTCACCAAAATACCGAAGATCGAACGAATTAATTTATTATCGTTGGTCCAAGTACACTGAGAAAAAGAAATGGTTGGATTAAGCAAATGCGCGGTGACATACATTCAGAGGTATATTTTTTCAGATTTTTAAGTAATCGTTGATTTTTGTTCTATAAAAAAAAATAAAAAATCAACGATTACTTAAAAATCTGAAAAAATTCATACGGTTTCAGAAAAATAAACGAATCATTTTCATAAAAAAAAAGTTTTGTTGCCGGGTAATTTTTTAACCAATTAATTTTTTGATGAGTTTGTTTATAACATTTTGCAATTATTATTATGCAAAATTAATCATCTTAGTACCTTTAGTATACATGTTTTTTTTTCAGATTTTTACACCATCAAGAAGTACTTGCAATTTTCTCTGATTCTTGTCGAACTTATGCGAAGTCAGCGCGCAGCGAGACACCCTCCTTAATCCAACCAATTTTTTTTCTCAGTGTATAAACTTCAAAGTGCTGGATAAGTCAATGAATATTTACCGATGGCAGAAAATTAATATTAAAATTCCGTCTCGCTTTTGCAAGATCGCTGCGGCGCCGCGAGTTTTCTGCAGCGCCGATATTTCTCTGCTACGTTAACTCGAATCACAACTGCGTTTATATCCACGAATTTTCGAGACCTCCGTGCTTCCATGGTTCTACCGCATTCCTGGAAAGCCTCGAATGCTTCCAGGCTTCGTGGTCGTGCCAGCGAAGCGAGGGTAAGCACAGGCTTTACCCCGAAGGCGAACGAATTACCAAACGTTGCGTTTGTGCACTCGTTCGTCCGTGGTTGCCGAGAATCGATAACCCGCCGGCTGAGAATTTCGACTGAAAAGGAACTACAGCCGCTCCGCTCGGCTCTGCCGGTCGTTGCGGTGGCAAAGGCACGAAAACCCGTGGACGGCTTACATACCGCGGAAATACCAAAATTTCTCGTTATTGGAAAACCATTTACCGTTCCGCGTTGATAATTCAGTCGCGCACGACGAGACGAACGACGCCGTATCAGTGACAATGGAGTCATAATAACGGCACGCGCCAAGACGCGACAAAGGCCGAGAGGGTAGAAACCCATGGAGACTCGTGGACGCATGAGTGAGCTTTTTGCGAGTGGAAATGTCGAAGCACACACCGGTATGCGGAGCACCCATGGATCAATACAGTTTCCGGTCCGAGTTCCGCGGCTCTCTCTGTAGTTCTCGGTACCAAAGGCAGGATCAAGTTTGCCGAGGGAAATGGAGACAACCAGACCGGCGGAATGTTACAATCGTGCCAATTGTACAATGAATACAATTAAAGTGTTACTAAATAAAAAATTATTTTAAAAAATTGCCAGTCGTGCCGGTCGTGCCAGTTGTGAATTAATATAATTGAATTGTTAATGAATTAAAATTTGTAAAAAAAATTAATTAGAAGCCGAAGGTGCTCGAAGTTCTGTGAATACCTGTATTCACCGGTTGTGCGTGGGATTTCGCATCGGGGAAACGCGGTAACGTTCCTCGGTTTCTTTTACTATCTGATGACTGTGCTTCGTCGTTTCGTCGAGCAGCAGGATCAAGTTGCAGAGGTAAATTGAGACAACATGACCGACGGAATGTTACGATCGTGCCAGTTGTACAATGAGTACAATTAAAGTGTTACTAAATAAAAAATTATTTAGAAAAAAATTAAAAGTCGTGGTTCTCTAAATACACAGTAAGAAAGATTTGTACATTTAACGAAACTTTTTTGTCCACATAGGTTCACAATTATTTTGTTGTTATTTTTACAAAAAATATTCATAGCATTGATAGACATTTTTATAAAATGGACAAGATTCTTTTTGTGAAATTAACAAGAAAATAATTGTGACGGTTTATGGACAAGAAACCTTGGTACCTATTTTGCTATCTACCGCACAGTAAAAAAAGTTTGTTTTTTTACAAAAAGGTTTTACTTTTTACAACTTATTGTCCACAAACATTCACAATTTTTTTTTTTGTTAATTTTCTAGTTTTACAAACAAAAGTACAAACTAAACTTGTCAATGACACGGGAAATAAAACGACAGGTTCGTATATTCAAATAAGCGCCAAACAAGTTTGTCACTTTTTTAACAAAATTATTTTTACGAAATTTCGCATTCCGATTTTACGAAATTATTTTTTACTGTGCGGGAATACCTGAATTCAGCGGTTCACCGTGGGTTTTACATCGGCGAAGCGCGTTAACACTCCAGTTTCCTATTACCAGATAACAATACTTCGTCATGTCGTCGAGTGACAGGATCGAGTTGCCGAGGGAAATGGCGACAACCAGACCAACCGAATGTTACAATCGCGCCAGTTATTCAATGGATATAATTCAATTATTACTAAATTAATTATTTATAAAAAAATACATTAGGGGAAAAGTGGTGAATATGGCCCACCTCGATTAACACGTAAATCAATCATATAGGGACCGGTCCATATTCCCCACTTTTACCCTAAATGTCGAAGGTGCACAAAGTTCTCTAAATACTGAAATACCCGTATTCCGCGATAGTGGGATTTTGCGTCGGAGACTCGCGTTAACGTTCCTCGTTTTTTTTTTTTCTTCAAACGGGCGACAATGCTTCATCGTTTCGTCAAGTAGCAGGATCAAGTAACCGAGGGAAATGGAGACACTCAGACCAACCGGATGTTACGATCGCTCCAGTTATACAATGAATATATATATTTTTTTATATTTTGTTTCAATTCCACCGTATACCTTGTCGGGTTTTTTATGGAACCCCATCCCGATTCCCCCCTAACACTCCCTACCCGCAGTCACCGGAGCTACCTAACTTCCAGTGCGTCCGTAGCCCACTTGGCTACAATGATTGCCATATTCTACTGATCCACCGGTATTTTTGCACTTGAGTAAAGTGCAGAAACACCAAAGTCTCAAAGAAAGTTCCTCCCGCTCAATGGTCGATGCGCCAGTTAGCGCACGGATAAGCAGTCACACTGAGAAAAAAAAATAATGCAACGTGAAGTATGCGGAATCATTTGCGATTGTACATAGAAGTGGGGATCGCCGACGCAGATTTTTCGATATGTCACCGCGAACTTTTAACCGGATTTCTCCAATTATGGTGTATTACCTTCAGTTCATACGTCCGCTCACAAATGTATTGACACAAA
>JAPYZC010004334.1:0-35337 GCA_030522665.1 Ichneumoninae sp. A BG-2022a
TGTGCGGATCGCGTCAGCTAGGCAACACAATATTAGTGTAAACAAGCACAAGGAGTTGAAAGGTACATTTTTGCGGAACATTTTGATCGCTGAGACGATCTGTTGAAGATTATTATTAACCGATGCCATCGTAACTTTGCTAACAATCATTTGTGGGGTCGATCGTAACAATCGCTCCGGGTCAATTGTACCAGCAATAATTAATGTCTTTCGGTACCAATACCAATACCAATATATTTTATTTATTTTATTCTTACATTCTAAGCAATCAGCGATAATTTATACACTTATAATTTGTAACCAACCAATTGTATTTATAGTAAGGCTGTATAGTTAGGTCGGCTAAAACGGCTTAGCCGGCAAATAATTCTTAAAATATTTTAAATTTAAATTTAAGTTTTTCTGTGTTAATGCACCCCCGTTGTATTTCTTAATAGCGGTCGGCGAAGGATTTCGTTGATGCAGGTGGATGTTACAAATGACCCCACTACCCGTTACAATTCACCCCACCGCGGCCGAAAATCTTACCCAAGTTCGTCTGTGTTTAAGGGGCGGTGTTCGCAATTCTGTGCATATTTCTGCTTGACATTTTTTAACTATATACCTAAGACTAGGTTAATGGTACACCATTGGATATCGAACCGTTAGACTCTCGGGTTTATTAGTAAAAAAATAAAAAAGGATTTTTGTTACTTTTGTCCCCGGTCTCCCGGTTTGTATGATTTTATGTATCCATTTTCGATATCTGAGATTCGTCATTTGCGCGAGCTTCGAAGAGGCGGTGGGAAAAGATTGATAGCCGAGATCGAGCAGACGATGAGACGAGAAACGTTTCCCCACCGGAGACGGACGGCGACAGAGAGCGGAGAGTGGCGCAGCGTTGCAGTCTCATTAAATCGAAAAGTGTAGAGTACTCGATGGGATCGACAAGCCGAGTCGGAGTGCAAGTAGCGACGAGGAGGAAAAAAAAGTCACAAGATACCCGCTATAGACGAGGTTTTAACGTCACCAAGTAAAATCGAGTGCCTCGTGATGCTTTTAATGAGGTACTCAATGGATATGACGAGCGGATTGTCGACGATGACGGCGACAATTACGATAACGACCAAGGAGAACAGTTATGGAACACACCCGCGTTCACTTAAAAGTGCTACTATAATACTTTTCAGAAAAGTTCATCCTCCGGCCCTCCTTTCTCCGCAATATCTGACCCTCCCTTCCTCCTCTTCTTCTTTTTTCCGGTGCCTCTTTGCTCTTTCCTTTCTTGTCCCTAGCCACCCCTTTCGCTCTTCCTCTTCTCTTTTCTTTATCATTCGGTCTTTCCTTCTTTCTCTTTGGATTTTCTTTCCTTTTCTTCATTTTTTTATTCCCCGTCTCAGCTCGGGCTTGATCCTCGTGACCAACATAGCTACGATTTTTCCACCCCGTCATGAATAGCAACGAGTAGAAAAACAGAAAAGTTCTCGTCTGGCTGGCTGGCTGGCTGGCTGGCTGGCTGGCTGGCGTTTCGAACTTTATAAAGTTTCTTAGCCATCGCGAAACTGCCATGGAAACTGCTTCCGCGGTACGCTGAGCGGCGCTTCCACCGAGCCCCGCGTTGCTGCTTCACTGACAAGCGATTCTTTGGTCCCGCGCACCGGGCGCAACGTCGGCATCGCTTTTCCCGGAAGTACAATGCCCGGACTCTCCCGCCGGGCAATCGGTGTCTCATAATTAATGGCATTAATCGGGTTCTCTGGTGTGCCGCTTTGAAACCAAGCGAGGGTTGAGAACTTAACTATCCTCGCAACCCTCCGGCGAAGACGTTATTGTGGTCCCGGGAGCGGCACAACGAGCCGACGGGATGGAGAGACCGGACGATCGTGTGAATTTGCGTGGTTCGGCGTTTATCTTCCTCTAGAATTAACCGAGGGATGTATTTACGTAATTACACCCCGACACGTAGATCGCACATTGTATCCTCCTGACTTTTGGTCGTTGAAAACAAGTAGGGTAAAAATTGGTTAATATGGCCCGGTCCATAGGGTAGAGCGGGGCAAAATGGAGCAACGGGGCAAAACGTCATTTTCTAATAATTTTTGGGTGCCCGTATTCGCCCTATCGGATACATCAGGCTTTTCTGCCCAGTTTTGCCACCTTGTCCGATCGAAAAATGATTGGAAAATTTAGTTTTGCCCAAAAACCCCGTTTTGCCCCGTTGACCCATTTTGCCCCACTCTCCCCTATATCATTGATTTACGTGTTAATCGAGGTGGGCTATATTCACCACTTTTACCCTAGTAGACGATTCATACCTGATCTGCCAGGCTGTCCGGTCTGTTCTTCAGCCGCAATACAAATTTCAGAGCATTGTATAATAGGACCTTGTCCTAAAGAGACCTGATCAGACCTTCCCAGAACTCATTCCTGATCTCATCATGGCCCGATATAACGTATAAAAATATCTACCCGGAAGTTTGTACGAAGGTAAAGTTTTGCGGCAAATTGATTGTCGGCCTCGCGAGGTGAATCCCCTTTCGATCGGCTACTCACAGTTCCAATGTGTCATATCCACTCCAGCAACTTTGACCCTGCAAAAAACGTGAAACGCGACCCGGCTCTGGTAATCGCATCCAGCATTGCATCCAATGTTTCCATATCGGCACTGAGAATAAAATTCGAGGGAAAGGAGACAAGTTCAGCGAAACGAAGGAGCTTGGAGCTGTAACCAAAGTAACGTCGATATCGTGGCGACACTTCGAGAACGGTGCCGCGCCAGGAATGTAGGTTTCCGCGAAGTGCCGGAGTTGCGGGGTGACGGTGAGCTCTTGGTGTCAACGTTACTCGTTTCATCAATCAACCCTTCTTTTGTTGCTCCCACAAGAGGCGAGAGACGATGGTTGGCGCCTGTACGTCACGCTCCGTGGTCACGTTGTTCTCCTGCTCTTAACGCGCTAATGCCACTCGCCGCCAGGCACCTTGCGTCGGTTTTTGGAAAGAAAAAAAAATAAGGGAAAAGAAAGGAAAGAGAAGAAAGCAGAGCGGGAGACGCTCTCACTCGAGGGACTGCAGAGAGACGGCGGTGAATGAGGAAGGGGATTCAACGTTGAGTCCATCAAGCAGCGCTTTTCACCGGACCCCATTACTCCAAAGCTCGGCAGCAAAATCGCTAATTACCAAACGGTGTAACGTGGTGTTACTCGGCGTTTCATTTCTCTGCAGGACACTGGAGGCTCACCGTTGAAAATGACAGAGCTTCATTCGTAAATCGATAGCCGATGAGGGCCGAATGAGAGGCAGGCTATCAATTACCCCAAACTCATTTCAGCCAAAAGTTATTTTCGCGAGAAAGTAACCGAGCTGCAGAAAAACGTAACGTCGTAACGGAAAACCGTCACTTCCGTTTTACAGATCGCATTTTTTTGACGTTTTTCCGATATGAAGGCAGGCAATGAAGGCAAAGTCGAAATTACACATTTCCGGTATGACCTCACTTCCGGTCGAAAAGTGAGATTTCCAAACCGGATGTGACGTTTTTCTGGTATTATGACGTTACGTTTCCTGCAGGCGACCTACTTTTTGGAAGAAACGAGTTTGGTGAAAATGGTACCTTACCGTATAAGGGAGACAAATTAGTCATCCACAATCCGTCGGATAGTTTTACAGCCGAGATACAGACACAATTAGTAATTCGTTGATTAATTTTGGTCTTGTTATCGACGAGGGCAGGCACGAAGTCGAATCAGCGAAAGATTGAGTCATTATTTCCGGCGAAGGTGGAGATTCGAGAGGCGATGAGAGGGAAAGGTCGGATTTATCGAAGAGACTCCACAGAATGTAATAAAGCGGGAAAGGCGAGGAGCCCTCCCGGTCCTCGTTCTTCCACTGCCCACCCTTTCGTCTTCAGCGCTAAGCAGTTAATAGCCTTCGAGATTGAGGCATAATTAAGATGAAAATAATGAGATTGGAAAAGAGCGGAAATAAAATTTTGTCGCATCCGTTGGGAGCGTTCCAAATGGTTAATATAACGATGCTCTCTACATCCCGAGCGGGCCAATGCAGCCGACGAACGAAAAAAACGAATATTATTTTACAGATAAACGGCTGTCGCAGAGGGCCATCGTTAAAATCTAATTACACTTGGCTAATTATTCTTTTGTGGCGGAGGGAAGAGCGGCTTACCGGGCAAGCGATCTGGCGCCATTTCAATTTCGAAATAATGAACGCGGTTCCGGGAATGGGATTTCTTATCACTGCAGATTCGCGTAGCCGCTGCAGCGCACGAATAATTTTGGACGGGTAACGGCGATCAACAATTTTTCTTTCATTTCGTGAAACAACCCATGAAAGTTTTGTCAATCGATCGATAACGGCCGGTTAGCGGGCCAACCTTCGGCCAATGTTCGGCCAAATATTCGTTTGCCAATCATTGATCTGTCAATTCGAGGCCAATCTTCGACCGAGTATTGGCTCGCCGATTTTTAGTTTATTGATTTGAGGCCAATGTTTGGTCGAGCATGAATTCACCAACCATTGCTCTTTCAATATTAGCCAATGGTTAGTCCGTTGATGCATGAACTCACGAACCAGTGATTTGCCGATTTCAGGCCAATGTTACGTCGAATGTCGATCCGCCAATCGTGAGTTTCATCCAAGGCTTGACAGATGATCGGGCCAAGCTCTTACGCCAATGGCAGGCTTCTACGTTGGCTCGACCCTAGACCTCATCCGTTCACTCTACACGGGTAATGAAGTTTTCGTCTTGCATATCTTTGGCGAAATCATCGTGCAAATATCGACATGATGTATCGAAAAATTGACGATGCCTCCCTCACCCGATAATAACTTCCCGTCGTCCGCTATCGAAGGCGACGAAGCGTCGCTTCGGGAGCGTTGAGTTTATTGCGAAATAAGAAGAACGCGACTGATGTCTTGCACCTAATACCAACGTGGTACATCGGCCTGTACAGATCGCGTTCGACCAAGGGGTTGTGTTTTATTTTTCTCGAGTCCCAACAAAAATAACGCCACTATCGGTTGACAATAGGAGGACAATAGAGTGGAACGGGGCGACAGGAGGGGAAAGAGGCACCGGCGCGCGTCGCCGTTTGCCGGAGACGCGAGATTACGCGGCCGACCGGCACTCAAAGAAATTGGCTAGTGGTCTCCTGACCCCCGGGTGCCACAACCTCGCGGGATAGTTCGAAACTCTAGAGGTCTTGGAAGCATACAGAGGGAACCCACGGGATATGGATGGAGAGAGAGTGTCTGGAGAAGGAGTAAGAAAGAGTAATGCCGACCCTGAGGAGAGAGGAAGAGGGCGGGGGCCCGGGGATCCCCACCTCAAAAGTGCTCCGTATAGTAGGCCTTTGGATGAGCGCCACTACGAGGTACCATCTCATCCGAGGGATCTAAAACTCACTGGCGAAACCTTTCGACCTTCCATATAGTCCCCCCCCCCCCCCACCCTTCCACGCTCGCTTACTCTTCCTCCTCTTTTTCCATTCCTTTGTCTACAAACTCGACAACTCTCCGTGTCCTCGCAATCACCTCTTTCTCCACCCTCATTCTCTAATCTCTTTTTTTACCCCGTTGCGCCTGTCGCTTTTACCGGAAACTAGTCGGCTCTTTGCTCTTTGCACTTCCTATTCTTTCGACCGCTATGTATATAGGTACCTCGTATACCATACCTCTGTGTGTACGCATAAAAAGCCGCTCATCGGTCCGTCTGTCCATGTAAAAATGAATACTCACTGCGAACCCGCGAGCCAGAATGTGAGAGTGTAAAGTGCTCTCGGCATAATAATAATTTATAGGGGTGAGCGGGGCAGAACGGGGCAAGGCGGCAAAACGGGGTTTTTTGGCAACACTAAATTTTCTAATCATTTTTGGATCGGACAAGGTGGCAAAACTGAGCGGAAAAGCCTGATGTATCCGATAGGCCGAATTCGGGCATCCAAAAATTATTGGAAAATAACGTTTTGCCCCGTTGTCCCATTGTGCCCCGCTCTACCCTACAGATACGCAGGCGTATAACTGTTACATCGTGACGTAACGTGCTGCCTAGAAGACAACTTATTTTTAAATATATGGCCTTTTGCCACGAGTCCCTACACTCGTAGGGTTAGACACGCTTATGCCCAATTATATAGGGTAGAGCGGGGCAAAATGCGGCAACGGGGCAAAACGGGGTTTTGAGTAAAACGTCATTTTCCAATAATTTTTGGATGCCCGAATTCACCCTATAAGAGACATCAGGCTTTTCAGTCCAGTTTTGCCACCTTGCCCGATCCAAAAATGATCGGAAAATTTAGTTTTACCCAAAAACCCCGTTTTGCCCCGTTGCCCCATTTTGCCCCGCTCTCCCCTATCTTCGGCGCTTCTATCGCCGATTCGTGCAAACATAGGGGAAACTGACGCATCTACGCAAATGCTATCTTGCATAGCCCAAAAGTCGGTGACAATTATACGTTGGTCCCCTTTGGTACCGCAATGACACTCGCAGACCGCAGTATGCGCACTTCTCGAGCTGCAAACGTCAGCTCTCGATCCAGCTCGTGCAACCGACTTCACAACATTCGTCGAAAGACCGCTTTTCCGTACTAGACAAGATAAATAACAATAAGGGTAAAAGTGGTGAATATGGCCCACCTCGATTAACACGTAAATCAATTATATATGGACTGGGCCATATTCCCCACTTTTACCCTGATACCCAGGTCGATGTCCCTCAGCCGAGGTATAAAATTATCACTAAGTATAATATCAGTATAAAAAGATAACTGTATACATATTATTATTGTCTCTTCTCTTTAACTACTAACCTCTTTAACTACTAATCTCTTTAACTACTAACAATTAATAATGCTCGATCCGTCCTCAACTGGACAGTTGTCGCGCTTCTACGTTGACTCTTTCTTTATATCCAGGGTTCGCTTTAGATTTGACAATGTTGATCGGCGGGCCGGTCTCTAAGGCGTCCGACACGCGTTCCCTCGCCAATTATTTCAACACACCCAGAAAAATTATTTATTTGACAACCACATTTTAATTGGTTTAAGTAAAATATTTATTTGATGTAAATAAATACTTATTTCATTCAAGTAACTATTTACTGAATTTAAATAAATATTTATTTTAATCAAATAAATATTTTACTTAAACCAAATAAAAGGTGGCCGTCAAATAAATTGTTTTTCTGGGTGCACTCGCACCGATATCATGTTGCACTGTTGAAGGCCCCGTAGAGAAAGCGACCGAGTTAGCTTCGAAAATCTTCCACGTTGTCTTGCGTTGACATCATTACTTTTAGCCCGACTCCTTTCCTTGACTGGCTGGCGCCGCGAGCATCGAGCTTCGACGCGCACTTAACGCCTAATATTCATATAGACCTTAAAACTTTACAACAACTACCCGCTGGTTTTATATACAATGAAAACCACAGCGTTAACAATTTACGATTTTATCCACCGGTAGCATAATGAACGTTCTTAACATTGAGAAGACTACGAGGGTCGACTTACCGAGCGATATTTTTTGGTAGAGGGTATATTTAAAGCATGTCGTCTTTTTTTTTCCCCCAACATAAAATGCAGCGTTGTTTCGGAGAGTGTAGGTGAGCACGAGGAGAATCCAAGGTACGAAGTACGGCTGCCGGTGCTCTCAAGCCTCGGAGAGGCCACTGTATCGCGCGAGTTCAGCAGGTTTGTTCGCGCGACTCTCTCTCGACATTCTCTCTCGCGAGCGGAGCTTACGGACCGTAAAATTAGGTTTCACGTTCGGAGCGAGTAAGCAGCGGCAGCAGCTCCATGCGAAAGGGTCGCCGGCGTCGCCGTTGGGGAGAGTTTCGTTCCTTCTTTTTTTATTTATTTTTTTTACTTTTTTATTCTACTCCTGAGTTTCTCTTACGATGCCGTCGAGGCGTTGCGGAGAACTCGCAGCAGGTGGCTTTGACCGAGCGAGTAAATTAAAAGAAATGAATAACACGGAAATGCGGACCAACCGGTTGGACGTTTTGAAGATTACCGAGTGTGCCGACGACGTTTTGCTTCCGGTGCGATGATCGATTCCCTGATTCGGACGAATAATAAACGTCAATGCCACCGTTGAATAATTGGGGAAAAATTCTATACTTTTTTGCTCTCCCGTCGCATATTCAGCAGGCTAAGAGAAAATGCGTCGTATTTTTATTTTGCACAATCGAAGCTATAACTATACATTTGACACTTCACCGACAATTTAACGAACCGTCTGGCAGCTTCCCGAACTTCCGGAAAGCCGGAACTCCATACACGTCGCCGCTAAGACCGCAGTCGTGCTGTGACGAATGATCGTCCTGTTACCCAACCATTACGCGAGGCTTTTCATGGTTCTTCACACATACACACGCAAGTCGCGCTGTATTTTATTCTGTGGTGTGTAAGCGAGGGAAAAAAATCGTTTCTCTGCATAGGTTGAAAATATTGAGAAGTGAGAAAACCTCGGAAAACACTCGGGGGAGATACCGGTGCAAAAAAAAGAAGATAGGGTTGGCCTCGGCCGAGACTGCGAAGCACTCGACTCCCCTTCAGCCGCTGCATTCTCCCTCTCCGGTCTCAGCGAGACAAGAATTTTCTCACACGCTGCACCTCTATCATCCGGCATTTCAGCACGCGCGTGTCAAGATTTTGGGCAAAGAATAGTAAAAATCTGGCTTCTCGAAGTCGCGCTACACTGTAAAAAATGTCATTAAATCTAATGTACCGGACAACATATAATTTACGAATTTGGTAGATGAATCTTCTATTAATATAGTTTTGCTCCAAATTCGGGAATAATATATGAATGTATAAATATATGATATGTACGATATCGAGGTTTGAAAATTACAATACCTGTACATTAATTTGACCACGACTAGATCGGTGCATGAAAATAATTAAAAAGTATAATAAATATTAATTTATTGGTGGATTAATCGTAATATTTTCTAATGATATAAAAATTTGAGAAAATCAATTGTATTAAGGGTGCCAAGAATATTAATAATAATTTTGCATAATAATAATGTCAAAAAGTTATTAACAAAATGCGAAAAAAATTGTTTAGCAAATAATCAATAAACCTGTTTTTTCTCTTTTCAAATACATTTGTTGTTTTTTTAGAAGACTCATGCATTTTTTCAGATTTTTCTTACATTTTTGAAAATTGTTTAATGCCGTAACTACGGAACTGTGTAATCCCGGTTCCACAGTACACACAGTAAAGGAGAGCGGGGCAAAATGGGGCAACGGGACAAAACGGGGTTTTTGGGCAAAACTAAATTTTCCAATCATTTTTGGATCGGACAAGGTGGCAAAACTGGGCAGAAAAGCCTGATGTATCCGATAGGGCGCCGTTGCCCCATGTTGCCCCATTTTGCCCCGCTGTACCCTACATGTAAATTAAATGTCAAGCAATTTTTTTTCCGTGAACTTCTCCCATTCCATTGTGAATGTTCCCAACTTATCCATATGACCAATTAATTATGCCAGTGAATCGAATAACGTACCTGCGATATGTGGTCGACTATTGAATGGCATACATTTCGCCCAGCTCCAAATTATCAATGCAATATGGCGACCGTTAAGTATTAATCGTGAATTACTGACATCCTTCTCTCGATAACGTAATTGACCCCTATCGGTAAAGGGCTGTAATTTTAATTGTTCGCGTAAATTTGAGCGAGGAATATTTTGCAAACAGTAGCCAACGCGCCGTAAAATGTTTCCGCGAGCCGGCGCAAGTGCGTGCGTTCACCGAAATCGGTGGTAATGCTGTAGGACGTTGCCTATGGCGAGTAACAGCAGCACACGGTGAGCCGCGACCGCAGGTTTTTTGAAATGCGGAAATAACAACAATTCACGTGTATCATATTCCCGGATGAGGCTCTCGCCAACCGACGGTCGACGGTCACTCGTAAACCCTCACGGATTACCAGCAACAGCGGGATAGGATCGAGCGCGCGCAGCGGCAAAATTTTCGCGTTTCAAAATCTCCGTCCCTCTCTCACTCGATTCACCATCAGGCGGGATTACAAAGAAGCATGGTGGCCGCTCGATCGGATATACAAATTCCGAGCATTGGTATTTGATGGCGGACAAAAAGAAAGATTTGAAAAAAAAGTCAGTGGCTCGAAAAAACGCAGCGTTGTAACTCTAGAAAAACATTAATAAACCAGAGAGAAGATCTGAATGAGAATTTCTCAGATGAACTCGACGAGATATTCCCTCCTTACTTTTCTCATTCCGCATGCAATAGGAAACAACAATTCCTCGCAATACCTTCTCTCGGTTGGCCCTTTTATTTATTTTATTTTGCCTTCTCCGTTCCATTCCGTGGAAAATGGTTAGAAGGAGCCGATACGATCTTCGTCGAGTCGCGGCGGATTAGCGCGGAAGGTTAGCTACAGTCGAGAGGACGAGAGAAGAAAAGGCAAGTAGAAAAAAAAGAGAATAAAAAGGAACACTCGCAAGAACGGAAAGCGCAATATAAGGGAAAGAGATCGAGTGAAATCACGTCGGGGGCTGAAGATGAAAATGACGCCGAGATTCGAATCTCCGCTGCACAACTCGGGCGCGGATGAAACGCCTGTCTCCGGGGAATCGTAGTACGGGAGAGAATTTGTACGGGCGATCTGTAAGAAGATATTTTTAATCAAGCTCGTCGTCGGCGGCGGCGATTCTCGGGCAAGCGAGGACCTTCCTCCTCCGCCGGCTCTCTCCTCTCTTATCATATCGTCCTATCGGATTTTCTATTCCGGGCCCTCTTCGGAGGGAGGAAACGGCAGGCTCGAGTGCGTGTCGCAGCGACGAGGCAAGGGCGACTCTCCCTCGCCGATTATGCTATTGGCCACCTTTATGTATCTCCGCGTACTATGTAATACGCAGAGGCGCTTTATGTAGCCACTTTGGCTTATCTACCGTGGCCTCTGTGTAACGCATCCCCGGTGGAATTCGACGAGGCGTGCATGGTCGATCGCCGCCCAACGAAGCGAAAAAAATGGGTCACGGTGGATGTATAGGATCGAGGGGGAAAGTAAGAAGGAAAGTCGACGTTGACCGTCGTAACCGTTCAGCAACAAATTTTTGTTACGCCTTCGCATCCCGCGATACTTTGAACCGTGGAGACCCAAGAAGATCTATGTGCGGTCCGGGAGGACAAGCTGTCATCGTGCTCGACCGATCGTACGCGAAAGTCTATACGCATCTCGAACGATATTCGATATTACATAGATTTCTCTTTCCTTTTCAATCTGCTCGAACGATTCTCTGCATTCTGGCACTGTTTCATGGTAACGTGCCTTGAGCTATTTGTATCGAGTTTCCGAAAGATTCCGGGGTCCGTTGAATTCCCTCTCGCTGCCTTTTTGAGGGGGTGGTTCGACGATTGATGAAATCGCTGAACCACGGTCTCGAAGATATCCCCACCACGAGATGAGAGCGCAGCCTGACAGATTCCCGTCCCTTCTCTCTGCACCGTTCAGAGGTCGGATCTGTTCGTAATATTTCATATACCATTTTTTTTTTCTTACCGTAATATTCATTGCCCGACAATTTGCCGCTAGCTTCTGGCTATTGGTGGGTGCAAAATATTGGATATACGCGCGAGGCAGCTCGTTCACTACGGTCGCAACATCAGCCGGAGAGAGTAAGGAGGAGGAGGGGGGTTGGAATGGGGGGATGAAGAGAGAACGAAGCGCGTTCGCCCGACACGTTTATCGACTGCTGTTGCCGGCCGTACGTCCGCGCTCCCTCCAAAACCACCCTCCTGCTACGAGTCGTGATACAAAGTGCGCGCCAGCAGACTTCAACCAGATTTCGGTAGTAAATCTCAGTTTACGAAGGATTCAGCGGGCCCCGGGGCTCGCCCGAGAAAATTTATGTTCTGTTGCTGGTGCTGCCACGGCGGTATACACTGGCCTCCTACACCCCCCCACCCCCCCCCCCCCATCCGCGAGCTGCAGTTATGCAGGTGGAGGCGCGGGATCGAATGGTACGGTTAAAGAGTAGCCAGTAGGTACAACCAGTGCAGGTCAGACCAGCAGGCGCGGAACGTTTCATACCCGCTCGATCCTCCGACCGGTCGCTGCAGACTCCCTCAGCTCCCACACTCCCCGCAGAATCCCTCACTTAGTTTCTACGAGGAACGGTCACGTTCCTGACCTGCTGCACATTTCTTTTCCCACTGACTCTTTCGTTCTATTTTCCAAGAACTCATAAGTTTTATAAAAAAAAAAAAAAAAAAAAAAAAATTGCGCTCCATCAACAATGCTTGACGCCGTATCTATAAGTGTATTATAGTCGGTTCCCGTCAAGCGTAATAAAATAAAGTTTCTTCATGAGTTCCGATGGCTCGAAAAAGTAGAAGAGAAAAAAATGAAAGAAAATAAATAAAACCGTGGCCATGACGAATGTGGCATAAAATTGCTGTGACGACGAGGCACGGCGAAAAGGATGGTATTACGTAGACTGCGAGAAGGATCTAGTGAATAGGGTAAGTCGGGGTGATATGGCCATGGATTTTTATACGAAAATTGGAAGTTTTTTTAACTTCCAACATAAAACATTTTTTTAACTTTAAAATGTTTGTTGTCACCAACTCTAGAAACTTCAAACTAAATTAATTCACAGAGAACTTTCGATATTTTCGATGCGTGATTTAATTGGAGCTCTATAAATAAATATTTGCGATCGGCCGCCTCACACGGACACTCCGGGTATATGGCCACAGTAATAATGGCAGTCAATTAGGCCTAGAGAAGCATCGAGTTCGCAAAAAACATGTCTTACCATATTTTGTGTTGTCTACTTGAACTCCAAAAAGACAATAATTACCCCTGTCAAATGTTTCAGATGCCAAACTAAAAAGAAAATGGTTTCACTGGCCATACCACCCAGATATTGCGGGCAGTGGCCCACCACCACTGACGTGGCCATTTCACCGCAGTATTCGGGTGACATGGCCACCATTGACATGGCCATATCCCCCGAAAAATAAATGGCCATATCTCCCGGAAAATGGGTGGCCATATCATAAATTTTTTCGCAAAAATTACCGCTTAAATTAAATTTAGGCGAGTAATTAAAAAAAATATATTTACTACGTGCCAATGTTTTCTTGAACTTTAGTGTGCAATATTGATTTCCTATCAAAATTATAATTTAGTACGTCTACAGATCGCTAGAAATATAGCTCGAGAACTTTCTGGCTACCTCGAAATAGGGATTCACCGTTCGTGCTGACCCTTGCACGTACAATCTTAAATTTTGTTGTGCAATCGCATTGTATCCACATATACTAAAAACGGTGCAAGCGGCGGGCCATTTGTTTGTTACGGTAAAGGATATTACGGGTAGCCATCTCACCCGCCTGGCCATCTCACCCTGATTTAGCCTATGACTATATGGCTCGAGAGATATTGCCATAGCACATAGTAGTAGGGAACTGTAAAGCCACCTATGGTAGGAATTACTGGATTTAGGGCAAACGTGGTGAATATGGCCTACCTCGATTAACACGTAAATGAATGATATATGGACCGGGCCATATTCCCCACTTTTACCCTATAAGGTCTTTTCGTAGATATTATGGTAAAAGTTGTTGGAAAATCTGAGCCTTTTCGCCATGGGCGGCGTCCTAGTTCTTCACTATGTGCCATGGTAATTTTTCATAGATGATCGGTAGGTTTCATCAGATCCTTCTCTCAGTGTAGGCACTAAAATTCTACAGCTTTGTAAGAAAGTGTGGCGTAAAGAAAATATTTTGTGAGCTCGGGTCAAAAGTCGAAGAGCCGGGTAGTCTGATGGTTTAACAAGAGGCCGTTATTTAAGCGTTTTCGGGAGGAAAAGTGGGGATCCGAGGTCGGAGGGAGTCGGAGGGGCAGGACGCACCAGCATCGTCACGTCTTGGGTCGAGCCGAGAGGTACGGGACCGTTTTGTCAAGCGTTAAACCCACAGCGAGAACGTGGGATCGTTATTTCATTACGGTTAATTCGAGGACCGTGAGAGGGTAGGTAGAGAGACAGAGAGACAGAGAGAGAGAGAGAGAGAGAGAGAGAGAGAGAGAGAGAGAGAGAGAGAGAGAGAGAGAGAGAGAGAGAGAGAGAGAGAGAGAAGAGAGAGAGAGAGAGAGAGAGAGAGAGAGAGAGACCAGTGTACGGAAGCCCCCGAGAGATGCTTGCTGGCTGCTGTTGATTCTGCAATGTTGGCCGTTGTGATAGAGCCTGGGCGGTGTGGCATTCGAGCCGACGTCATTAGTGCGACACATCTAGTGAAGATTAACGAGCTACAAACGCCCCGGTTCCCGATCCCACCAATCTCTGCACTCCCGATAGCCGAATGATATTTATTCATATTTATAGCGCTCGACGAAGGGCCGTTTTACGATGATGAAGATACGTTCTGTGAGTCGACGGAGTAGCAGAGTAAAATGAGGTCTCACGCGGATAGAAGCTTTTCCCCCAAAATCCGACGGTCTGGTAACCGCGTTACTTTTCTCCAAAAACTATGTTAAAAATGTTTACAAAAGACTTTTGCCGAAGGCTACTCCTTAATTAAGTTTACTTAATTAATTAATTGATTAACTTAATTTTGTTAGCAACTGGGCGCGGCGCAGGTGGGCGGAAGGTTATACCACATCACCTTAAGGGGCTGCTGGACCTTCCTGTTTTACCGACGAAAATAGGCGATTTCTTAGTTTTCACTATTCATCGTTACTATGCGACGCGCATGCTTCAAATCTTGCAGGACTGTATTAATAACATAAGCGATTCGGCGTGCACTCGAATTTCAGTCGAAATCATCCGAAAAATAAAGAAAGTCGAGTATTATAAACTGTCGCGGAAACCAACATGGCCGCTGAAATGTTTACAGCATCCGTTGTGTTAGATATAAAAAATTCTAGATCTTGCATACGTCAAAAGAGCGTGCCTGTCGATTCTGTGAAGTTCTCCGAATATTTCAAAACCGTCGGAAAGTTGCTCACTCAAAAGGTAATCACGCATAGTGTGAACTGCGATCATTTAGTCTATCGACTTGCGACGGGTGATCAGAGCCGATGAACACGCGACGAATGTAGTGTAGGGCACGATGCAGAGCCACCTGTACGTCAATCGTGACACTACGTTCGCACATTTTCGCAAAACAATAATATTTAGTTTTCTTAATTCCTTTTAAGTTTTCAATAAAAATTGGACTGCACACCGAAGCGTTTATGTCAATATCATAATCCTGCATGATTTGGCGCGTATGTGTAGCATATTAACAATGCAAAGACGGCACTGAAAAATTGTCTAGATCCGTCGGTAAAACAGGTAAAGCAAGTTAAAAAAGGAGAAAAAAAGCTCCAGCAGCCCCTTAACTGTAATGGACCGTTCCATTGATTCCATTCCACTTGGGAAGAAACTTGCACACTGCACCCAACACTTCCCTCAGTCGCGACGATAATTAAGGATATACCGCGGGCAATCCTGATTATCGTAAGCCCCTTATCGTAAGGTCTATACGCCAGTTTCTCGCACAGTTTTTCACACCCTCGGCTAAGTTGTGACCCGAGATACAGGATAACTTTCGGGCAGTAGTTGGGACCGTGAGAGAGACAGAGAGAGGGTATCGCGTACGCTGGAATGGAATACTCGAAGCTCGTATACCACGGATGAAGTTGTTCGCAGCCCTTATGTCGTTATCGCGACGATGGGCAAAGTGCGGGTGGCGGTATAGTTCACCGCAAAGATGGAGGACCACGATATGGACCGGGGAGGAAAATCATCCAGAGCATTTTCCCCGCGTCTTCGACAGAGCGGAAGAGCAAAAGGAATAGCGAGAGAGAGGTGGAGTGACGAAGATACAGCGAGAGAGTTCGAACCTCTCGGCCGGGAGGAGTCCGAGAGAGAAAGAGAGGAAGAGTGAAAATGGCCTCGGAGGATTTACGATCCACGATAGGGTCCACGCCCGTTGGACTGTGTGCACTTTCGACCCTAAAAGATATTGCGCCCGTTTCCCTTTGCCATGTGCCGTGCCGGTTCTGCTTCTGATGCTGTTGGGCCACTAGCAAAAAACGACTTCTCTCCCACTCCCTTAAGCCTCGCACTTTCCGGCAATAGCGGATTTCTCCGCCGTCCTTTCTTCGGGCCGTCGGTCGACCGTCTTCCCGTCGCTACTTATTGCGCGCCTCTTGTTCTTTCGCCTTCCATCTTCGATTTATCGGCCAAATCGGACTGCATCGAGGCCTCACCAACCTCTCACCGGTAAATATTACTCGTCCGATTCAATCGAAACGCTTTTAAAATAAAATAGCAGATGCAGAATAAAAAAAAAAAATTAAACAAATCTTCTTGAAGGGTGCAAGCACTTCTGGCAAGCATATTCAGGGCAAAAAATCCACGAATCGCTCTTCCCGGCCTCGATCGGGAAGGCGATGGCCGAGGACCATCCTGATAGATGGTCGCCCGAGGAAACGCCCGTCATCAATTCATTGGATTTTAGCGAGGCGGTTATGAGGCAACTCCGTGAAATGTGTCCCCCACCTACCGTCGTGTTAAAAATTGCCTTCTAATATGATATACGCGGGGGTTCCCGAAGATAGTCTCGAGTTTGCCATATGGCAGGAAAAGTGGTGCGCTGGCCTCCGGGGGGGGGGGGGGGAAGCTTTTCCGGACACCCCCATATATATCCTCAGGGTTTCTTCAGTGCGCCGAGACGCTCAGAGGCCACTCCATATTATTGGAAAGCGATAGCATTTTCGCACCGGAGGTTCGCTCTTACGGTCGGACCATATTTTACAGCCGTTTGGCCGAGAACATCTCGATCGCGAGATCTTCTTATAGACTATCACGGGACCCAAAAAAAAGGAAAAAAAAACTAATTTCTACCAACTGTATAACGTCGCACTTCGATTCCCGGTGAAGTTGATTTACAGTTAATATCCACAATATCAATACCTCCGTCCCATCAATAAAACATTCTGATAACAGGTTCGATTGGTGAAATCAATCCGAAGGAACGAGCGCGGTGGGTGTACGAAAGACGCTGATTCCGAGGCGAGCCTGAGATTGTTCTCCAGATGGAAATAATGGATCGCGATGCCAGAACTTATCCTCTCCCATCCAACGAACCGGGCTTCAATATCCCATCCTAATTGACCACTTAAGTCGAACGATTAAACCGACGCTCGCTCCTCGAGAGTCGAAGCTACAAGGACGTTTCCGCTTCCGCTCGTGATATATCGAATGTCAGCTTCGTCGACATTGATCGAAACCTCTCTGTATCCGTAACGCTACGTAAGCTCCGTCTCGGATATCGTTTCCAGCAAACCCTCAACTATTCCGGTCTTCATCTCTCCAATATTGAAATCTCGATGCTCTTATACGGCGGGCGAGCGGGGCAAAACGGGCCCTCCATTGAGACTTTCCTTTCTCTGTCCCGCAAAATGTCGGTAAAAAATAGTCCGTTTTGCCCCGCCCGCCGCGACAACAGCTTCGCGAGTTGTTCGATCGCGAGAGAAGTATACACTCTTATGTACGGAGGGGAAGGAAAAATCCTGGATGATGGAAGAAAGGGCGTATCGATGTTATAAAAAAGTTTTGCGAAGAGTCGGAGAATTGATTCGCGGAATGGCATGGGGAAAATAACAATGTTATTTGTTGTTATAAGACAGATGTACGCCCACAAAATCAGACCTCTCTAGTGGCTTCCGTAGCACATCGTTAGTGTTTCATGCTTTCGCTTGGTTTCTCTTCGTGCTCGTTTCTCCGACTGTTCCGTCCCGCTATACGTAAACTTCTTACTTGACTCGTGCGGTTCTGATGACCGGCTCTTCTATAGATGTTATGAAATAATAGACGTAAATAGAAGTCGTTCGAACTATAGCCGGGGCTTTATATATTATTCCTCAGCATCGTTTCGTCGAGACTTGAAGAAGGCCGTATACGGGAATCCGCTGATTCGCTTCTGAATTGTGGACGACGTCTGAAAATAAACGCTCCTTCGGACCTGTCATCTCGACATTGGAGACTGTCAAATTTATTATTCCTAATTAGGGAAACTCGTCCCTCATTCCTCGGGCTTGATACTTTGTTTCTGTCTCTTTGGAGCTGTCGCAGACTTCCATCGCCGGAAAAGTATTGATAGACGATGGATTTTTTGACGCACGAGACTCGCTTCGGTTTCGTTTCGTAATAAAAAAAGAAGAAAAAAAAATGTTCCGACCAGTACACGTGTCCACCCTTCCCAGTTATTGCTGACTCCGCAGACTGTTGCGGCGGTGTACAGAGGACACGAGAGAGCGAATGAGCTTGCAGCCGCGACTCGCATCGTTGCCTACAAAATAAATGTGACAAGTAAATCTGTAACGTCAGTTTCTACGTTACGCTCCGTATTTCAGGCCGCGGCAACTTTTGTGCCATCTCTTTTAACCATTACCATTTTTTCTACAGATTACAAAAATATGTATACGGGTCGAACGGCCTGCGTGTGTGCTGAGTTCGTCCAGAAATACCTGAAATACATCATTTCCGATTTGACAATCTCATTTTTTTGACCGGAAGTGACGTATTTCTGGTGTAACGTCACTTCAGGTCAAAGAAATGAGATTCTCAAACCGGAAGTGAGCTATTTTTGGTATGACGTCGTTTCCGGTGGAAAAATGAGATTCTCAAACCGGAAGTGAGGTATTTTTGGTACGGCGTCACTTCCGGTATAAAAATGAGATTTCAAAGCGGAACTGAGGTATTTTTGGTACGACGTCACTTCCGGTATAAAAATTGAGATTTCAAACCGGAAGTGAGGTCATACCGGAAAAAAATCTCAATTCCGGTATAAAAATCTCATTTTATCCGCCGGAAGTGACCTCCAAAGTCCACGAATGCCGCGCGCCTGATGAAAGATTCACCGTCCAGTGTTTCGAATTGGCTCCGCACCGTGCGCGAAGAGATTCGGCGCGATCTACCTAATCCCGCTCCCTTCGAGATTCGAATCTGATTTCCACGTTCCCGTCGTTTTATCCTATCGGAAGCGGGGCAGCCTGCGTGCGAGACGCTTCTTCGGCTGCACGCTCCCTCTCACCCTCTCGAGGAGCCCCCGAAGAGCTCTAACGTGCTTGACATCGAGGCCTGCGGCTAAGTGAGCCTCGTCCTTCGCGCTGCCTCCTTGTCGGTTCCGTGCTCCCATCTCCCCCCCCCCCGTCGTACGAGTTTCAAAGTCTGGAACAAGTTTGCAGTCCTCCGTGGACCACGGAACTGTACTCGGGCTTTCCCTTCACGGGGCGTAAGAGAGTTGCAGTCGTGCCTCCGAGCTCGCATATCCTCTGGCCCGCTCCCCGTCTCACACTCCTCGCCGCACACGTTATCCCGTATGTACCCGGACACGTTCGTAGATACAAGCATGTATACCTACCACCGTTGCGGTACTCCGCTCCGCGAAGGCTTCTCCCCCGGGGCGAGAGGCGCGAGGCTGAGACACTTTCGAGATTACCTTCGACCCGTACTTCGCGGTACGGAGTGCCAACGAAATCGACTCGGAAACCAAGAGACACGTTTCGTCTTGAATTTTATAATAATCTGGTCGAATCCGCCCCGTCGTTCCTCGGACGGTCCGATCGACGCGAATACAACGATAGGGTAAAAGTGGTGAATATGGACCACCTCGATTAACAAAAATCAATGATATATGGGCCGGTCCGTATTGCCCCGTTTTACCCTACACACCGTAACATCGATCCGCGAGGAAAACGCTCATTTTGAAGCCTCCCACAAGCGTCACCGCAGCTGCACAGCCATTCGTTAACGAAATCTCCGCGCGGGAATGAAGGCCAGCTGATGAGTTTTGAACAGCGTTAGTCGGTAAATTAAATTTGACTTCATTGCATGAAAATTTGCCGCCTCGCGACCGTTTTGCCGGGTAACGATAAGAGAGGAGAAAATTACGATTGTATCCGCGCATTGGCGAATAACAGACTGACGGATATTATGTGATGGTTAATTAATGGATGGGGGATAGAGGGTCGTTTCCTCGGTGGGTCTGTAGCGAGTCTCGTGCCCGAAGTTGTTCTCTCCCATAAAGCATCGGCGCACGAGTATATTAACAGTGTAAACTAGTTTGGAGCGACGCTTCTAGTCTCCAAATTGATCATTGTTATCGGCCAACCACGTTTAGACCGAGACCGGGAGATGCCAAAGTTTCCGGGACGTCACGTTGCAGACACGTAACAACGTATACACACACGCGAAGAAGCTTCGAGAAAGGTAATTTGAATATGGGTATTGAAAGTGGTAAAGCGTACCATTGAATTTTGTACACACGACAATTTGAACACGCGCTGTTCGGTAAGTGGTCGATTGTCAGCCTGGTACCGTTTTAGTTTTTCGTCACATACGAAGTGTGATAAGAGACAGTATGCTTTCTATATCCTACATTATTAAAAAATAAAACATTTTCCATGTCCATCAGTTCGTCTGTCTTTAAAAATAAATCATCGGTTGCAAAATATATATATAGGGTAAAAGTGGGGAATATGACCCGGTCCATATATAATTGATTTGCGTGTTAATCGCGTCGGGCCATATTCGCCACTTTTACCTTACATATATATATGCACGGAGTGAAATATGTCTCACATTGATCATTTTTATCGGCCAACCACGTTTAGACCGAGAGATGCCAAAGTTTCCGGGACGTCACGTTGCAGACACGTAACAACATATTCACACACGCGTAGAAGCTTCGAGAAAGGTAATTTGAATATGGGTATTGAAATTGGTTAAGCGTGCCATTGAATTTTGTACGCTGATAAAAAAGTACAGTTGAGTCAACTAAGATTCGGGCAGGGACGTTCAAATAAATATTTAGTTGGTCGAACGAAATATTTTAATGACTCAAAAATATTTTGTACACACGACAATTTGAACGCGCGCTGTTCGGTAAGTGGTCGATTGTCAGCCTGATACCGTTTAGGTGTCTCGTCACACACAAAGTCTGATAAGTAGAGACAGTCTGCTTTCCACATCCTACATTATTAAAAAATAAAACATTTTCCACGTCCATCAGTTCGTCTGTCCTCAAAAACAAATCATCGGTTGCAAAGAAAACATATATACATATGCACGGAGTGAAATATGATTCACGTTTTTTATATTCAATATTCCTTCGCAGGACTCGGCGATATTTTAAAGCCACGGCATTTCGCATCGCCGACTGAGTTTCCCGTGTGCGTGCTTTAGCGTTGCATCCTTTGTATGCAGTGTGCGCGCGGTACGTACGACAAACGTGTCAGCGCTGTGGGGTGTACCGAGCGAAAGTGTGTTCTATATGACCGGCACGTTGACAACAGCGGCACGGCCATGGGAGGGCAGCAAGCTACCAGCGTCACGCTGACGTTGATGCGAACACATTGAGTCGAGTAAGTAACTAGTTTAGGTACGGTGTAAATTCGTCATTCCATCGTGCTCTCTCGCCCATCTCGCAGCGCCGTAATTACAATCGCTTGTCGTGGTTCCGTGTGAGCCAGTGCCAGACACCCCGGCCGTTCCCTCCAGCCCGCGATGTCGCACGCCTCGCACAACCGGGACCACCTCTGCGTTCCCTCTTTGCGTACATACCTTGACGCCGATGTCGGTGAGATCTCCTCCACTCTGGTTTCTCGTAGACCGCCGCAACCCGACGCACACGGGCGAACAAGCCCGATAGTCGACGGGAAGGATGAAGCTAACGAGAGAACCCTCCGCGGAGGGTTAACGCGAGAACGTCGTTGGCCGCGGCAGAACGACCGGCAGAAACGGAGAGACCGTGAAGGGCCTAGTGGTGAATAAATTTAAAAAAAGACCATAAAAAAAACCGTTGCGGTCCGAGGACTGTGGAGAAAGAGAAGAGGTAGGGATGGAAAATAAAATAAATGGTAGCTGCCTTGATTGATTGCCGTACCCCGCGCCCTCTCGGGTAACCACTCGCCGAGCTCGCTCGGCACTTTTTGCGCTTTTAATCGAGATTCATTTTCACTGCTGTCGAATGGCAGTGCGAGAGAGATGTAGGTAGAGCGGGGCAAAATGGTGCAACGGGGCAAAACGGGGTTTTTGGGCAAAACGCCATTTTCCAATCATTTTTGGATGCCCGAATTCTTCATTATTAAAAAATAAAACATTTTCCACATCTATCAGTTCGTCTGTCCTCAAAAACAAATCATCGGTTGCAAAATATATATATACATATATATATGCACGGAGTGAAATATGTCTTACATTGATCGTCGGGTACATCAGGTTTTTCTGCCCAGTTTTGCCACCTTGTCCGATCTAAAAATGATTGGATAATTTAGTTTTGCCCAAAAACCCCGTTTTGCCCTGTTGCCCCATTTTGCCCCGCACTCCCCTACATATATATATGTATGTAGTAGAATACATATATTGAGAGAGGGCTTCGGAGGAACGAGGATTGTTCCGCTATGCGATATACTTTCCGCATTTACGGTCCCGGTGACGACTCGTCTGCTGTGCGCGCGATCCGCGAGAGCGGTGGTTCTGGACTAGTTCTGCTACGCGGCATACCGCAGGCGACTGGGATAATGCTGAATTTGGAATCCTACAGGAACCGCAGCAGCGGCAGCGGCAGCGGCAGCCTCTAGTTGACGAGAAATCGAATTTGGTTTAATCGACAGCACCGGCACACCAGGTGGTTCACTCGATTTTCGCCGCGCCTCTTCACTACTCTCCATCGGGTACTTTTATATCGGGCCTGATGAAAGTTTACCGTAACTACGAATTCCGGTGCGTCACTCGGCGGGCGCTCAACTCACGGAGCGAGAAAAAGGCCAATTGATCAGTTTCCCACAAATTAATTGATCGGCGGCGAACTGCGAGGGAGGAACTTCGGCGGGAATGTGGAATGCGCAGGCCGCATGGTCGTAGCGGGTCCTGGATAAACAAATCGACTATTTAATATCTCGTCATATATATATTTTTTTTCGTTTTTTTTTTCATCCCTCGCCGTGTGTTTACGCGTCATCAATATAGGAATAATTACAACAAATTATATTATCTACATGGATACATTTATTAGTATTATCGTTAATATAATTCGACTAAACGACCGTGTCTCTCTTTCTAAGCTACGTCCCGTCGCACGTTCATCAACAGTGTTCTTTATTTTTTATTTATTTTTTTCTCACACACGCTCCTCGTCTCCCTCGAGGGATATTAACATTTTCTCAACGATCTCGCTTTTATCTTACGTTTCTATATTTATAACAGTTTTTTTCTTCTTCATTTTGTCGGAGAGGGAGACTCGTCGTGGCGTACTACGCTTTTCCGTCCTCCTCATCGTTTTTCTATTTATATATATATATATATACCGATTTTATTATCTGTACAGCGAGTTTTAATAGTATGGTATCGTAACAGCACGTGTGAACGACTGCCCTAGCAGAATTTTTTAAGATTGAAATGCTCTTTTCATCGGGGCTTAAAGTGGACTTATCAGAGCGTGGTCAGGAATTTTTGCGGGCCTTATCGGGGACTGATTTGACTCTCAAAAATTTCTGCCAGGGCGTTCGTGTGTCAATGTGGGTATAAACAGGTCTGCGGATTCAGTATTATCACATACCTCTGTCGAAGCGACGATTCCTCTCTTACGAGGTCGCGAGTTATGAAATTTGTGATCGAAGCTAGAGTCTACGAAAGCTAATGCGGGTCGAACGAGTCCACGCGTTCCGCTCGAATATAGTACTTTTCACCACAGCTATTATAGAGAGCTATTTTATTACAACAATAATCAGTTGTCTCGATCGTTGATCGACGATACGGGATTTTTTGTTCGGCTGAGAACGACCTCGGCCGTTTCGCAGGGTAGAAATTTGAAAGCGGTCTTTGCTTAGATAATAATAAATACAGATAATAATTTTTATCTAAAAATTATTATCTCAGCCGAACGAAACATCTCGTACCACTGTATTACATCTTTAAATCTACGGATCGTAACTCAACAAAATCGTTTCTACCCCCGAAACGAACAAACGAACAAAATTTCGTTCGAGAAACGAACAAAATCGTTTCTCTCTTTCTCTCTTTCTCTTCCTCAGAGCACGTTTGTCGTTTCAGCCACGAAAAATCTCCCTCGAGCAATAGTGACCGTATTATCTCAATCGAGGAAAAGACATTTTCATCTACATGTTTCAGTCCAGTTCGAAAACTCTTCACCTCGGTACAAATAATTATATTAAATATCAACATTACCGTCGAACCTCGTAATAGATACCGTGTTCTAGATACCGCGGTTTCTATTATCCGTGTCTCTCACGAAACTCTGCAGACACTCTACCGCGAGCACCGTCCGTGTCATTTTTATCATCGAGGACCGACATAATTTTAAAATTTTTTTTTCACGAACCTTGCGGTCATTCCTCGAATACGATCGACACGTTTAACACGTTATTATATTATTTAATTTGCGTAAGCGTTTTTGAAATCCCATTTTTTTTTTTTTTTTTTTTTTTTTAATCATACTGCAGAGACACACACATGCACACCGAGGCGACACGACTCGCCGTTCGTTCGTCCTCGATGGATGAGGAGAGAGAGTCCGTAGCATGGACACCGTGACAGTAACATCTCGAACAGCCCGAATATATTTCGGGTGTTTGTAGTCGAGTTTCTATAACAAACCGTACAGGCCCGGGGATGATTTTGCTGCAGCATGAACATATACAGGGGAGAGCAGGGCAAAATGGGCAACGCGGCAAAACGGGATTTTTGGGAAAAACTAAATCTTCCAATCATTTTTGGATCGGACAAGGTAGCAAAACTGAACAGAAAAGCCTGATGTATCCGATAGGGCGAATTTGGGCATCCAAAAATTATTGGAAAATGACGTTTTGCTCAAAACCCCGTATTGCCCCGTTGTCCCATTTTGTCCCGCTCCACCCTATATCTATATATGTATGTATGTATGTATGTATGTATGTATGTATGTATGTATGTATGTATGTATGTATGTATGTATGTATGTATGTATGTATGTATGTATGTGTGTGTCAGGAAGTTCGATATGCCAATTATAGCAGTTCCGGATACTCGGTCATTAACTACGGAAGGATGTATTTACAGGGGGAAATGGGGGGTGGGAATACGGTGTAAGGGAGCGGAGGAGGGAAGACGGGAGAAACGAGAAACACGCGGGCGTTAACTCCGTGCTCATTACGTCGTTGGGTCGTTAAGTCGTTTACCCGGAACTGCCATCGAATCATTCGGCCTCTCGGTTCGTCGTTAAAATTATCCGCGGGAGAAATTCGCGAGGAGCGCATACGGCGATCGTCCGGTTTCCCTCTTGGACTCGGGATAAAAATGGAACGGCACCGTCGGTCTCGCGTCGAGATGAGATTTACGGTTTTTCCTGACTGTCAGGCTTTTCCACGGTCGCGAGAGTCGGTCCGAGGGGGAACAATATGTGACGATGGGAAAATCGATTGATCGCCGACGCTTCGCGATCTTGTTTATCTACAGTATTTACAATAAATCGATGCACGATACATCGGTAGAGGCATGATAATAAATAAATAAATTGTTTCCGAGATCCGAGCACCGTAACTTCGGAGCGAATGCTCCCAGGCAAGACAACGAATTTTCAAACAAGCGGCTTCTGACGGCGAACGTGGTATCCGGTATCGATTGCGCGGAGCGATCGAACGCTAGTGGTTTACGATCAGGTACAACGTAAGACAGACAAAAAAATTATTTTTTAATTGAGTGATTATTATCATGATTTGTGTAATAGCGAGATTCGCGAGTAACATTAATAACGCCTTTTACATATATATTTGTTAAAAAGCGCGAAACAGGTACGGTTCGATGCGTAATAGTAGAGGACCTAGTGTAAATTCACACGACGGAGTTCGAAAATAATTTTCATTGAATTGCAATGGAAAATAAAAAATTTACAGCGATTCCTCCGACAACAATATCGAGATGGATCGCGTGTTTGTTTCTTCTGTATAACAATATTTATTAATTTATTAATAATATTTTTGTATTTTTTTCCGTCACTCACCGATCGAGAATAAACCTTTGCAGATAGAGCGGCCCGGTGTGCATTTATCACATTTGTCCGAGGTCCGTTCGTTCCGGTCACTCGTGACGGGGGAGAGAGGACGCTAATGTCATCCGTGCCCGAAGGGTGGTTGTGCGTGACGCTGCGCTCGCGAGCGGAGTGCGGACGGACGACGCTGTACACCCGAGCGAACTCAATTAAGCCACACTGCCAAGCTCATCGGTAGTCGCAGCAGGGACGTTTCGAGCTTTCGAGGTGCTACAATAGTGCATATATATACACACACATACATGTATATAGATATATATATATATATATATATATATATATATATATATACATATAATGCGCGCTTCCGTTTTCTCAGCTCAATGCTCTCTCTCTCGTCGGCCGTTCACTCGTCGCAAAACCAGTACCCTCCCCCGCCTGCAGTACGTAGTCGCATTGTCCGGCACGTGACTCTCGTCACCATCGTCCTTCTCTTTTCCGGCTCGTAACGCTGTGTACGGTTGGCCGGGCGTGTGCACAGCCGCACGTGCGCGATACTCTCCCTCTCGCCTGGCTGTCGTGCTCGAACAACCCTTACTCTCCGATTTACACAGGCTGTAGATATGCACGGTGGTTGTACACAGGACGACGGATAGCTGAGAGCGTTCGAGCAGCGCGCGTGCAAGCTCCGGGTTACAACCGCGTGTGTGCCGGCGGAAGGAGCATCTGCAAGAAGACGACCCTTTCACGGTACTTCGCGGTGCGGAGCCTTACGACGAGATTTCCGAGAGGCAACGATTCTCCGGTCCGAACCAACGACAACAAACCACTTTCTAATATCACACATATTTACTTCCACCTCACTCCACCCACCATGTATTTCCGCTCTCGCGTGGACATGTAGATGTGCTTCTCGGCGTCCGCTTGCACGGATGCGTTTTTTTCGTCGTCGGCGCGGCGGGAATGCATGCACATATTATCAATCTTCTAACGTCGCACATTGGCCATGCACGGTGACCGACGAGTTTTCCGATAGACCCAGAAAAAAGTGATCATACGTTACTCATGTGGAATTCGTCGTTACATTCGTCGAATACATCGTTATGCATGATTGTTAATTATTCATTCATATATGATCACATGCGGTTCATATATAATTCATATGTGATTATATATGGATAATGTATAAATCGGTGCACAGTGAAAATTAAAAAAAAGGTATTTGCCAAATATGACAACACGTGGTTGCCGACAGGCGTCTAGAATTTCAGTTGTTAATTTACTATAAATAGATGGTCGATGTTACAAAGTTCCTTTTTTTTGTTACTATGTATCCGATCATCCTTTCCTGGGAGCGCAAGACGAATAGTGACGTCACGAGGGCCGAGACGGAATGACCGAAAATAAAACGTGACCATCGGCATTCCAGATGTCAACGGATTTGCCTCCTGCCCGGATCGAGGTTGAAATCCCGACGAAAATTTACTCCCGCTCGATGTCGATGCTCGCCGAACGTTTTGCTTAGCCTCGTTATATTTAATACATAAACTTATGCATACACAGTATAGACCGGAATGCCGCACGGTGTGACATATATGTATATATATATTAAAATCGCTGCGCTGACTAATAAACGCTTTTACGCACTCAGCACTTGGTACATCTCATCGAGTTATATATATATATATATATTGTACGTTATGTTAATTCATCATACGTATAGTTTTATATTTAGCTATATTTATATATATTCTCTCTCTCTCTTTCATTCTTTTTTTTGTCATTTTTTTTTTTTTAATAAGTCATTTAGTATGAAAATAATTTAGCACGCCCGACGTGGTGTAAATCACGGATGGCAGAGCGCCCCCGCCGAGCGCATCGCCGCTGCGTCGGGATCCGTTGTCTCCTTCGTCTCGATCCTCGCCGTTGTCGTCGTCGTCGATAACGCACAGACAGCGCCACGTTCGATCGCGGCCGATAAATACTAATTGGAAGCCCCATCCGTGACTCGGGAATCACCTTCTGGCGGCGATTAATAATAGCAGCGTTAGGAAGAATGTCACAAGTAGATATCGGCCATTCCCCGTCGGGTTGCTCGGTCGGAGGCTCGTTCCGGCGTTGGTGTCGTGATGCGGCCTCTTCGTCGGCGAACCGCCGTTCCCGCCGCCGTATTCCCTGTCGTAATCTGGAACCAGAATCAACAGTCGGACGAGCCACGTAAAATGGTCCATACACACACACATGCACTCACACATGCACATACACACACAATCGTACACCCCCATGCACAGTTACACGTGCGGTTCATTCAGTATCGCACACTATCCTCTCGACAAACCACTGTGGAAATCACGACGCTCTACCAGGTCGGGGGGGGAGGGGGGGGGTGGGATTTCCACCCCTAATACTCGCTCTTTCCTCACTCCCGTTCCATCTACCCGCGTCGTATACGTCCTATGTACCTGGCTCCGTACTACGGTGTACACGATATAGTGCAGACACGTGTACATGCCCTGGGCACCGCATGGCATGTACTCGGCTGCGACCGAGAATGTGCGAAACTACTGCGAACCCGCGAGCCGCGCGGGGCCGGGCCAGTAGTAAGGGTACGTGTATGCACAGACACCCACCACGCCGCAAAGCTCCGGTGAACGACCACCACCAACCACCGGCTTATTTCATTCCCGGCGGCCACTTTGTTTCTTTGGGACGCCCCAGCTTCGCACCCTGTACCGCTGTCGCTTTTCAACCACCCCCTCCCCCCAACAATCTCGCCCTCCCCCCCTCGACGCGTTTCCTACGGGATTCTCTCCACACCTTGCCGAGCGCAACAATCTGTCTTATTTCCGCAGTACTGCCGCAATAAAGGCACCCCGGGCAACGGGGAATGTCTTACGTAACGGGAAAACGCCTGGGAAAGCGTGCGAGAAACAGCCGCTAATTCTACGGTGCTCCGAATCGTGAAATCTTTCGGTCTCTCACTCACTTTCGGTTGCAAATGATGAAAAGAGCAGTATCATGTTAATACACCTTTTGCGAAAGGAGAATTTAAGTCTATTGGGTACTCACTTCGTAGGCGACTAATTTAATTCCGTCGATCGAATTTATTTTACTATTAGGGTAAAAGTGGTCAATATGGCCCACCTCGATTAACACGTAAATCAATGATATATGGACCGGTCCATATTCCCTACTTTTACCCTATCCCTTATTTTTGGTTCACGGAGCGTAGACTTATTTTTATGTATTTAGGGTTTGGAAAAATTTGTATCGTTTATTATATAGTTATATTATATTCGATATAATATAGTTATATTATATTCGATGGCCGAACGAGCGACAATCGGGGATGGCGCATTTCGTGAATTATTTGCGAATAATGTTGTGTAGTTAAGAGGATATTATTTTTTTTAAAGCATTAAATCCCGCAGGATTCGAAGTCTGTTACATCGAAATTTTTATTTAAAAAATATTATAAAATTTGACGTACAGTGATACACGCCAGAGACACGTCGGATTGTATCCCCGATTTTACTCCAAACGTCATTATTCGGACGCGTACAGCCGCATTATAATAATTACGAAGTTTTCCCATTACGCGTCGCTTCCCCGAGTGATATTTCGCGCATTTATTTATTTTTCGAAGCGGCATTACCGTAGTGAGGCTACGTTCCGATTTCTGTTCGACAGCCGTAACGGCAGCGGGTACGGCGGAAACACGAGACTCGCGCAGTTCCACCAGTCAATTAAGGTAGTACTTGCGGTACAGTCCCGCCAAACGATTTTCAGAGAAAATTTCGAACACTTCTCGATGGGATAAAAATCTGAAAAAAATCAAGTGTATGGCAGGTGCTGCAAAGAATGTTTTTGTGAAATAATAATTCCAATTTTTCATCACCAAATTGATGATAAAAATTATTATTCAACAAATTACCCGGCAACTTAACTATTTTCCTTCATAAAAATAATTCCTTTATATTTCTGAATACGTGTGAATTGTTTCAGAATTTTTTGTAATGTTGGAGAATTGCGTTTTTTCACAGCTTTAACATCTTTGAAAACGCGGTTTTCAAAGATTAGAAAAAAATTCTGAAACAATTCACACATATTCAGAAAAATAAAGGAATGATTTTTATGAAGGAAAATAGTTAAGTTTCCGGGTAATTTGTTGAATAATAATTCTTAACTTCAATTTGTTAATGACAAATTGGAATTATTATATCATAAAAACAATCTTTGCAGCACCTCCCATACACTTGATATTTTTCAGATTTTTTTCCATCGAGAAGTGTTCGAAATTTGCTCTTAAAGTCACGTTTGGCGGAATTGTACCGCAAGTCCAACCTTAAATAAAGAATTGTGTTGCGCGATCCGCGAAGCATCTGGCTTTCTGTAAAATGGAGTATCCGATGGTTCATAACCTGCCCAGGTGACTTTATAGGATTTCTCCGCTGTGCGCGAACTCTCCCCTTTTTCCCCGAACTGCTTTAATTGCCTTTGCCGACGTCACGGAGTCACGATAGTTTAAACCCGTGGCTTCCGAGCAACCACCCTAACCCCCCCCCCCCCTCTCCAACTTGGATGATACGTTTCGCGTGCGGACCACCTTGCACCCGTCGTGAGTTGGAGTTACGCGCTGCAATTTTTCTTCTTACCGACCCCAAGACTCTCCCCTCACTCTCTTTCTGCCCCCGCAAGTGAACGTCGAACTGCCGGCGAAGGAATATTCCTTTCGCGTGCCGCACGGGAAGAAAACTCCGTACCAAGTTCGCGAACCTCTCCCTCCCACCCTCGTCACTTCCTGCAGCTATTCCCTTCACCCTGTCGGTCTTCAACCCCCGCAGACCCCCCTCTTCCTCGGCAACCTCTGGGAAGACGCACGTTTTCGTCCGGTAAAAGTTCCCGTACAGAGAGTTGACGCTACCGCGGTGAAAATCGACTCTACGTGACTCTCCGGTTTGCCGCCTCATGACACGTGCATTCGCACGATATTTTCCCAAGAGCGTAGCAATTTTCTTTGTTTCTTTTTTTTGCTCTCACATAGTCGAATTAAATAGTTCCCTTGTTTTCCAAGCAACAAAGAGTTAAACCACAGGAATCGACGAGAAGCGTTCATGCTAATAAAAAGATCAGGGTTGGGGGGGGGGGAGGTTGGAAGGGTGATAAATTGGGGTAAATAAGTAGACTGACATATGAGAAGCAATTCATTAGAAAATCGACACTACGTGACTCTCCGGTTTGTCTCCTCATGACATGTGCATTCGCACGATATTTTCTCAATAGCGTAGCAATTTTCTTTGTTTCTTTTTTTTGCTCTCACATAGTCGAATTAAAAAGTTCCCTTGTTTTCCAAGCAACAAAGAGTTAAACCACAGGAATCGACGAGAAGCATTCATGCTAATAAAAAAATCAGGGGTGGGGGGGGGGGGGGTGGAAGGGGGACAAATTGGGGTAAATAAGTAGACTGACATATGAGAAGCAATTAATTAGGAGTTGACACGGCGTGCGAACGCACGAGTTTCACGGTGGTTCGACCGACTCGTCTATTATTACTGCACGGTGGCCAGCGAGGTGAACACCGAGGCGGGACAGCCGAGAGGCAGAGAGACAGCTTCGCAGGTTGAGCGTTAAACTTCGAGGAAGATCTTCCCATCCACGCGGACGGACGGGATCCAATTTATTGAATTGGCAAACCCGTTTAGCCGTGAGCGAAGGTTCGTACGTATTTGCGAGGTTCCCAACCGGCATTAGTAGTGGGTTTATACACAGGTGAAAGCGAAAAGCAGGGGTATGTATGGAAAGCCCGGCAGTGGGAGAAGCTACGAAGTATTCCGAATCGATCGTGAGTCTCTCTCTCGCGTGCGCCCCAAAGGCGGACAGACGTTGAGAGGTATATGAGCGGGAGGATATTCCCCGTGGCCTTCGACTGCAATCCGGGCGTGTGCCTGGAGGCCTCACGCCAACGTCCGTTCCGGTATCTCGTGAGCAGCGTCGTTCCGTTTTTCCGTAATTGAAAGTAAACGTCACGGACCGAAAATTTCGCTCCGCAAGCTCACTGGGAATAAGACATTTGCAACGGCGAAGCTCCCCGAGTCTCCCGGGCATCGGCGTGCGAATTAACATTTATATTCGTCGGGCGAATTATAAGCAACGGACCGAGCGAGTGATCGATCCTTTGCCCGATATAACGTTTAATCATTTTAACACGGTAATTGACACCCGGTAGGTAAACATATTTTTATCGAGCGGTAAAACGGTTAGATTAAACTAACGAGCGGACTCGTGTCAAACCCTTCGATCGAGCCAGGCCAGCCGATCACAATTAATACGATCCCCTACTGAATTTCAATCTACGAGACCGGACGTCCAGAAAGAGCCAGCGTGGAAGCAAGTAAACGGTTCAGTTGAATAGACTCTAATAAATTGAATTATTTTTATTTTATGTAACTCATACATGAAAAGCGCTACGTTTCGTGACTGCCGAGAGTGGCGTAAGTGGAGCTTTACAGCCAAGTGCACTATAAATACCCGGCGCATGCGCACATCGGGCCTATTTTACTTTACCGCACGCTTCTCGTACTTTATGCACGCTTCGCGGATTTTACGCACGCTTCTCGTACTTTACGCACACTTCAATTTTCGTATCCGAACATGAGTCTAGAATATGACCACTATTTATGTATGTGTATAACGTGTTAATGGAAGTTATCAAATTATTTATTCTCTACATACGAAAGGAAATAACACTTCGACACTTCAATTTTCGTATCCGAACACGAGGCTAGAATATGATCACTATTTATGTATGTGTATAACGTGTTAATGGAAGTTATCAAATTATTTATTCTCTACATTCGAAAGGAAATAACACTTCGACACTTCAATTTTCGTATCCGAACACGAGTCTAGAATATGACCACTATTTATGTATGTGTATAACGTGTAATGGAAGTTATCAAATTATTTATTCTCTACATACGAAAGGAAATAATAACGAGGGCAGAATGTCTGAAGGATTATTAATGCGACAAATGTCTGTTTATCGGATAAAATGTGGAGAATTTGTTCGACAAGAAACCTAATATCAGACTAATAGAAATAAATGTCATGACCAATATACAAATTAATGTTCAAATATTGATTTGTGGCTATTTGGTCCCCGATATTTCTCATGCTTGGTATGGAGACATATTTTATATGTGAGAAGAATGTACACTCTCCCAAGCCGGAAGTGACGCCACCGAGAAAATTAAAAAAATTCCCTTCTAAGCTAAGCAGCCTACTGACACTACCCAGTGCTTATTAGTGCTCGAAAAACAGTCGGCTTTGCTCTGGCTACGTCTGCCGGCCGGAGAAGGGCCGATATGGCATTTTGGCGTACGGCAGCCAGTGTGGAGTCAGCGATGCGCCGCTTTCCCAGATACAACAGAATCCCATATGGGAAGAGACAGAGCAGCGCACGCCGTGTCGGCGGAAAGTAGTAGAAACCGTGTATGGTCAGACACGGTTTACAAACTGTACACCTTTCCAGTGAGAAGCAAATCAAAAAACAAACCTTCAATCGGGTCGCAAAGAGAAGATAACTCGCTTCGAATCCAGTTTCCCTTTGTCGTTGTTGCCAACCCTCTTTTCCCACCACCTGGGAATCCCACATTCGCAGTGACGTCAGACAGCGGGATATTTCGACCTGCTTGACGCACTACGCACGAGGACGCACTGCGGTGGTCGAGAAAAACGTGACGGAATTCGCGTGGGCAGAATGAGAGTTGGTGAAAATGGAACATCCTTACCAATTTTTGATACCTTATCATCAACCCCAGACACAGGTAAAATCTTTGCCTTGTTCTCCAAGCTACCTGCGATAGTATCGCTGGATTATGATTAGCTTCCTGTATTCCCGGCGTGGGGCATGCGGGGGCGGGTAGGGAGAAGGGCGATTGACAAGAGGGAGGACAAGAGGGTACGCTGGACAAATCTCTCCGACTATCGTGGAAATCGATAGCCGACCGAGGTGGAGACCCCTGGGGCGCTCTCTCTCTCTCTCTCTCTCTCTCTCTCTCTCTTTCTCTCTCGCTCTCTCTCTCTCTGCAGAGTCGAAACACTGGCCTCGGCTGCTGCCACGTCATATCATACCCCGTCGATTTCGCGACTGTCGTATGTATTCGCTTCTGCATTGTTAATGAGTCGATAGGACGGGCTCTCTTCGTCGATGCTCATTCTACGGGTCTCCGGGCTCTATCCGATGGGTGTACACACATTTGCAGGACGCAAATGGCTGTATCGGGATACACACGGGGGCAACGCTACTGTCATATCACCCTCGTCATATGGCCACTGTTCCACGGTGCCGATGACGGAGAGCGGAATTCTCTAATTAAGCTAATTACTTCGATAAGCTCACGGCGCAACGAAGGCGCATCTTCGCGGCTGCGGGCCCAAGCTTTGTAACTCTCCTCGCTCAATCCCATCAATCTTTCTCTGACCTTTGTCCTCGTGCACTTCTCTCGTTCCTCGCACTCGTAGACACTCGTAAAATTCATGCGCATGAACATATCCACTGACCTGGATCTCGCCATTCCTCGACCTCGTAATCGATGGGTCGCTGACGTAATTTCTTGTTGCCGTTCCGACCTGGAATTGATTTACAGTCGATATCGTTACGCAATGTTCGTCTTCGACGGACTCAGCGGACGGTGATTATCCGTACGACCACCCAATTACGATTATTAGATAAACTATATTCTCGCACGCGTTATATCGATTGAGGAATTGTTAAAGTAATTACCGTTCTTCTTCAGCGACGATGTCACCTGGTGTGTCGCCTGCGTTGTCGTCGTCGACGGCGCCGGAATTTCTGTAACACAACGACGGAACATCGATATAACGATGAAAATAACGTATATGGAACAATATGTGTAATTTGTGTTATTTTTGGCAAAAAGCTCCAATATCTCGTATATGGAATTTTTATCTGGCGTTTGTCTGCAATAATGTACCTAATATATATGTAAAATACAAAACAGAAATTCTGTATAAAAAATATACATATTTTGTATGAATTTCTGTTGCTGCTCTCGGTTCTGTTATCCGAATCGACACGACGATAATCAGCTGTATTAGGGTTGTATCTTGGTTTTCGATGATTAAACTTCACAATATCCTGTCCGTAATATTTATATATATATATATATATCCCACGTTTTTAAAGTATAGATTTCGATCTCAAATTATATGTCAAGCATCGTTCTCATGATTACCATTGTAGTACTGCCTTTCCAAGGCAGGTGTCGCCACACGTTTAGAGTCCAAAAAGAAAAACGTACG
>JAPYZC010004335.1:0-16950 GCA_030522665.1 Ichneumoninae sp. A BG-2022a
ACGCACACGCACACGCACACGCACACGCACACGCACACGCACACGCACACGCACACGCACACGCACACGCACACGCACACGCACACGCACACGCACAAGCACACGCACACGCACACGCACACGCACACGCACACGCACACGCACACAAAAAATACCAGGCCTTTTTTCGATGGGCCTTTTTTGCGACCTTTTTTTCGGGCGTTTTTTATATCGGCCTTTCATACAGGCATTGCTGTGAATTTCGGGCCAAATTTCCGGGGACAATTTTCCACGCGCCAATTTTCCGGGAGGCTAATGTTCTGGGGAGAAATTTTCCGGGGGCTAGTTTTCGTGTTACCTAAGTTTCTCTGCCATTTCCCGGCAATTTTTTCCTCGGCCATTTTTTTCGCGGCCTTTTTTTCCCTCGGCCATTTTTTCCTCAGCCTTTTTTTCCACGGCCATTTTTTCCTGATGCCCGGCTTGGGACAGCGCGTTCAAATTTTGTACACTAGTAGAGTGGTCACGTTTCCTCCTTCGATATAATTTTCATGAAGATTGCGATCCGTTTCGGGATTTTACGGGAATTCGAAATTTTTGAAAAAAGTCTGTGGCAGCTCTAACTTTCGAATTTTGAACTATCGGCATAAAACTGCACACGAACATAGTATTTTTATCAAAGATCTTTGGTATTGAATTTGGCCGAAATCTACCGAAGCGATCAGATTTTATGGAATTTTGATTTTTTCAAAAATTACCAAAAACCGTCTAATTTGAGTAAGCATGGAGGTATCGAGCTTAAATTTGGCATGGGAATGGACTAATACGGTACAATGTTTCGTATTAAATTTGGTAAAAATTGATCCAGTCGTTTAAATTTTCTGGGTTTTTGAAATTTTGAAATTTTTCTGAAATGAAACTTTTCAAAATCCCACAATCCCAATTGATCTAAATTTCTGAATCAAACACCACGCAAAGAGTAAAATGAGTTATAGTATCGTAAACAGCGGTGAGGAGTAGAATAAAAATTGCCTTAAAACGACGCAATTTGCAAATTTCAGTTTGTGATAACCTATAATAAATTCTGGGGTCAATTTTGACGGATTTACTTTTATGAAATGTAGACATTTTCTATGTTACGAAAAAGGTGAAAAGTAATTTGTACATGATTTTTCTATACTGTTTGTTGTGAAAATTGTATTTTAATTATAGCTTTCTCTATGAGGAAGCCCAAATGGAACAACGGAATTTATCATAGAGAAAGTTATGTACTGAAAGGTAAAACATGCGGAAGTAATTGTGCAAATCACTCTGCACGCTTTTTTTCTAGAACAGACTAGAATAGAACTACGGAATACTCATTAGGTTTGTAAGTATTGCTACTTCTTCGATCTATAGGTTAATTAACTTATGAAATATAAAAATGTTCATCCAAATAGATTATTAGATAATCGATTGATGTTTAATAGGACCCAATGATGGTGATGAATACTAGGCCTATCTCTTACCTTGCCATAAAACCTTCTGCTCAGCTAAAAGGGTTATTGGGTATTGTGTGTTACACCGATCCCCTAAGGGTTACAGGCTCCTTCACTTCTCTCTTTCCTCCTTCCTTATCCGTTGTCGCCGGTTCGATTCTTGTGCCCGGAGCTTCGTCGCGCCCCGTCAGGTGTCAGTAGTCCCGGACATACGGATATAGTCGTAGTTCGTACGTCCTATTTCCGGAGCTACGTCCCCGTCCGTTTTCCTTTCACCTGGGGGACTTCAGTCTCGGGAATCGAACCCGCGACACTTTTCCCAGTCATTCGGTTTCCCATACCGAGGCGCTGGTCCTTTCCTCTAGACTTACTATTATAGTGGGTTCCGAACCCATTTTATGCAGATAAAAACACCACAGAAAATCCTTGGTGCTTGCCGGGAATCGAACCCGGGTCTATTGCGTGTGAAGCGCGCGCCGATCCACTCGGCCACGCTCACCCTTACAAGGGTGACCCAATCATTCGCTTGACTGGATGTTGACTGAATTTTTTCAGATATCATCTCAGTCGGCGCGTGTGTCGAGTACACTGTATACGTATAGATTCGCGCAGCCAACTGCTACATTCAATAGGCATTGAACTGAGAGCAAAACCCTTCCGTGTTCGTGGGATTTATCCATACATACTTGATACGAGACGAGAACGTCATCAACATGTTGGTGGAGGATGAATGAATCAGCGGGAATACAAGCTAACGAGATTTGCTAAAGTCTCTTGCATTTTCTACCAGCGGCTAACACTAATCAATTTGATCATAACATCGCCTATGTTCAGATGAACTATCTCGCATGGGAAAAATTATACGTGACATATAACGAAAAGTATATGTGTGATATATTAAATATATCGTCGCCGAAAAATGGTATAATACCGGTATACATATTTTGAAACATAGTTCTGAAAATATATTCCAATTTATATGATAAATATATTAATAATCGTATAATTAATATGTTTATTATACAAATTGCTATATCAATTCGTAATAATATTTAATTATATTTAAAGGGTAAGCATGGCCGAGTGGATAGGGGCGCGGCTCACACGCAATAGGCCCGGTTTCCATTCCCGGCTAGCACCAAGAAATTTCTGTAGTGGTTTTTTTGCGAAAAAGTGGTTTAGAACCCACTATAATTGTAGGTCCAGAGCAAACGTCCAGCGCCTCGGTACGGAGAAATCGAAGGACTGGAAAATGTAGCGGGTTCGATTCCCGAGACTGAAGTCCTGTAGGTGAAAGAAAAACGGACGAGGACGTATCTCCGGCGATAGGACGTACGAACCACGATTATAGTCGTATGTCCGCACTAAAGAATCGAACCGGCGACAACGGATAAGGAAACAGGAGAGAGGAAAGCGAAGGAGCCCGTAACTCTTAGGGGATCGGTGTAACGTCATAATACCCAATACCGCAAAAATTATATTCATCGTCAATTATAATCATTTATAATTATTCATATATAAATGAATATGCACGCGTCGCATCAGCCCATAATCACCACTGTTAGCGTTATATAATTTCTTGTACGGTCCAATTCGAATTGCCTTTGAATTAGAAAATAATGTGCACATGATTTCCTTGTGTTTAACTGTTTTATGCATAACTTCCTGCATGAAAAATGTCATTGTTCAATTTTGTTTGCGTTATAGAGGAAGCTATAATTATAATACTGTTCCCGCAGTAAAAGAAAGGAAGAGGTTATATGTTAAAAATTACAAATTTTCCATATACAAACATACACCAAAATTACGCGCACACATATCCAAATACAAGCTAAAAAAATATTAATGAATTTTCTCATAGAGGCACTTATGCTCAAAACAGTAAAACATGAGGAAGTCAAATTACTGTGCACATTTTTCTTTGAGCTGATTACGAATATCCAACTTACAGTTAATTAATTTGCTAAATTAAAACATTGTATTATATTTGAATGCAGTTTCAGGACGATAACTCACCACTTACACAAGTTAAAGGTACCACAGACATTTTTCAAAGTTGCAAAATCGCGTAAAATCTCGAACCAAGCCTTAATTACATGAACATTTCGCCGAAGGAAGCGACGTAACCATTCTACCAGTGTACAAAATTTCAACCGGCTATCTCGAACGGCTAAACGATGCAAATCTGGCACGCACGCACGCACGCACCTTACGAGGCCAATCTTCGTGACGTTACTATGCACTCGGTCAACTAGAAGTATTTGGAAGTAGCTCGATATTTTTGGGATACAGTGCATTGTCTTCCTGCAAGTAACACGAGAATCATCGAGTATCAACGGAATACTCGAGAGACTAAGCAAATTGCGAAAGGAAGTAGCGTCTTGTAGATTCAACAATAAGCAACCTATCGCGTATTTTATTACGCTCCATTTGATCCATCGATTATTATTGAATAAAAATTAATTATAAAAATGTTAAGATAATGTGAAACTTGACGAATGATTGAGGTATACAATTAAAATGTACCTAATACCCAGGTAACTGAAAAAAAAAGATTATCGAACATGGGACGAGTTTTATTTTCCGACAGTTTTTGCTGTTGTACCCGGAATTCCTCATTAATTCGCTGCGCGGTGCAGAAGGACAAACGAAAAGTTTGAATGTTCGTCCGACCTCTCGGCGAAGCGGTAATTAATTTCCTCGCTGCAGGCACAGGCGTAATTATAAGTCGGGTTGGCCCGTCATCGTCGAGGTCATCCATGTGAAACTTCTTTTTTAGATTCACTCCCACACGGTTTGTTAATCGGTAAACCAAAAGATCAGGTCCGAGCCGGTTGAAGAGAAGAATTTGTGATTATGAGTGTTACAAGTTTGTTATCGTGAGAAATGAGTGCTATGGTGAATTTCGTTAGAGTGCTCAACAGAATACTCGTGTACCAATGCCAGCAGGGGCGAAGCTCGAGATGAACAGCGATATATGTACTGCTATTTGATATAGTGATCGACAATATGGAATTCTTCAATTTTTTCAAAAAGCTTTTCTCGTTTTACAAGCAAAACAAATCTCTGAAAATGAAGTTGTTGTACATTACACCGAGTGTATACGTTCACGTGAATCACATATACTTTTTGGATGAACATCCGTGGCATCTCTCACGAAATTTCCTGCTCGTCGCATAGCCTCCGTTTCGTCCCTTTCTCTTTCCTGCTCTCCAAGCGCGAATAATAGTATTCCATTCGAGAGCGAAGATACAATAAATTTCACCGTCGAGGCCTATCTACATCTTTCTCTCTGGTCGACGTACCGGTGTGGTCATCTCGTTTCACCGTAGCCCTGGGCACCTTGACTGTTCCAGCTCCACGATCGAGATCCCGACTCGATCAATGTATTCACCCGCTATATGCACCTTCTCCTCGAGAGAATCGATTACCTCTCCGCCGCATTCTACGACTAGCTTCTATCCGGAGAAATTTTCTCTTGGTTTATCACTCTGAGCAATCGCAAGATTCTTGGATTTTATGGAAATTTCATTAAATTGATATTCAGATAAAAAATATTTGCATGTGTTAACTTTGTATTTTATTTTTTTCCCGCTCGAATTATAGCGTTCAAAAAATAAATAAATTCGCACTGGGTAGAGATTCACATTCATATATTTGACCCAATAGTTCCTTGAGGCAGGGCTCTCCGCCCACTCCATGGTTCAAACGGTGGATCAAGCCCCGAACCCTATTTAGAACCTACGAAAGCATTGTGCCATCTCGACAGAATCTTATTCCAATTCCCGTGAGTTTCACGCGCTCACAGCTTCGATAAATCCCCGCCAGCGATATGCATGTTGTTAATAGTGGGCGTAACCGTCTTCCACGTAGTATATATTGCAGAACGCCCGCGAGGTCTTATCGCAAATCAGAGATTTCATGCCTGTCCGTTGCAAGATGTTAGTTGCTCGGATTACACGAGTATTAACACGGTTATTACAACGCTACTTCATTCAGCGGAGTGTCCGCATGCAATGTCCTGCTAAACTGTCTACCGTTGACCAGACTTGATGGCTGCCGACTTTCTGCCGGCAATCAGAGCTTCGGGCACTGTTTTATAACATTAGTTCTACCATATCGCGCAGACTTTAATTGAATACCGTCGGTTTATCCTTTTCCATTTCCCCGCTTACGTAGATAAGACAAGGAAATCGTTTGATCTGTGATTACATCGGATCATAAGCCTACAGATTCTTACTCTGCTAACTGGATTCTTTTTTGCATAATTCTCTTTGGGTTTCATTCGCAAATAACTTTATCAGCTAGACGCGGTATCCATGTAGTGAGCATGTAATCCTCTACCCGGTATGAGCACTTACCTACGTCTTCATCTCTCCACGTGCCAGCCCCGCATACCTTTCGATCTCGATGACAGGTTTGCAAAACGGCGATAATAAACTCTACTATAATTTCCCCCTCGTAGCCGATAACGCGGGGATAAATCAATGTCTCTTGATACTGGGTCAGCTCCACGAGTTACATAGATGCAGGACACGCAATTCCACGAGCACGCTGTCTGGTATGGACCGCGTAGATCTCTAGCCTTCAACATTACACGTACTGCATCAGTATAGATATGCAGAATAGTACATGTACCATGCGCCGTCAGTGAAGCTGACGCGCTAGCCGAGTTGCCAAGGAGCATATAGTGAAATCTCAATAAGAGACTTCGAACACTTCTCGAAGGATGTAAAGCGAAACCGTACTTTACATGACCATTGTCATGATACACTGAGAAAAGCTTACATAGTAAATAGTTCCCAGGGGGACGTCTATATTTTACAGTTACGACAATGACCAAAAATTATAGTTGTAACTATGACTATAGTTAAATCAATTGAATATATACTACCACAAACTATCTATATAGACGTCCCCTCGGGGAACTATTCGTTATAGTAGGAAATACCATCCTTTTTTCTCAGTGTAGGTATGCGCTGATTTGCGATGACCATCTTCATGAAAGACTGGACGGCAAGAGAAATGGTGTGCAGAAAAATGTGAACTTAGTCTATTTAATTTCTGATAGCTATTTGCAAGTAACAACTCTTCATAGAAAATTTATAAACTCTCGCAAGCCATTAAAAGTTTAGTCTATACGAGCCGATACAAATTGTCCGAATTACTTAATGTATCGAAAAATGTTCAGTAAGCACGGAGACAATAACGTTCCCTACCACGGATTCATGCTGTAGGTTCAGAATAATCATCTAAGGTCATATTCACCTTTTTTAACACATTACTATATTCTCCGAAATTATTGTTTTACCAAACTGACCGTTTCAACGATAATTCAAAACATCTACTGTAATATTTCTGATAGCTGTTGCTAGTGACACTGTCAGCTTCACGGAAAACTCACGGTATACCTATAGTTCGGGACGGGACTCGCCCGCGAGATCAGATCTTGCTAACCCCTCTTTCGCGCCTTGCGGTCAACATATTTGCATACATCTACGCCTCGAGTTTCACACCCGTGACAATTTAACCATGTATTCGCACGTGCGACTGAGTGAACTGAGCCGTGAGCCACGTGTAGATAAGAGCTTTTTTCGCGCGCACTAAAATGTATAAGTATCGTTGATCAAACGCTGGACTCACGTCGTCTCGACTCGAGTATTTACTCTTTGCCGGGTGGTGCGGGTGTTGGTTCCCTGCCGTACAAGCGCATTGGACATCGGGAAAGCATGTTCTGCCATACGTTACCCATATTTATTGTATAAGCTGATTATATAGTATAAAGTTTTGATTAACGATTTCTACTTTTCGTACTCGAGAAGATAGACTTAGATTAGCAAAAGAGTTAAACCGCCACCAGGGAATTTCTACGTACCATATTAATCAAGAGATGCAGTAGCGACTTGAGGCCAAATACTTAAAAAGAAGACTTTTTTAAACGAGACGTTACCGTGTCGTGATACTCCAGTCGACCGGAAGTGGAACTTTTGTTCTCAATAATCTTGGGAACGAATCCGATCGGAACTTTGACGACATTTCTAACATAGAATTCAGACACACGCTTTCCAACGCGCCTAGTTACGATCAAAACCCTTCGGCAGATCCTCAGATATTATCACCATAATTCATAAATAGTCCAAAATGATCAGCGTGTTGTGTAATGTAATGTAATTTAATGTAAGGTATCCGCGCATCCCCATCGCATGCGTTCGGCGTGCCAGCTGGAACATCTGTCGATTACAGCGCGGTTAGTTGGCAACGGAGCCGGTCTGAATTTTTTAATTCAACGACTGTTTTTGTTTAATAAAGTAAATACTTTACATTGTGATGGATGAACGTGAAAATATTTGTATTAAAAAATATGAACATTTTTTTTGAAGTAACGTTAAATAACTTTTGTGTAAAACATGTGGAAATGTTGTTAATAATGTATCTTCATTGTATCTATTATTCGTTTTAATTAATATAGTTGAAAATTGAAATTTTCAACTTTTTCACCATCAACGTCGTATTTAACTTTTAGGCAATACTGCTGGCTGACTCAGGTTCAGCGTGAAAAAATACACCAACCTTGTGCTGTTGATCAGAACAGATTTCGGATCTGTGTTCGGCGCGAAAAAATACATAGAATTATGTGTACCAATTTCTTTTTCTTTTTTTTTCGATCTTTCAATTTTTCCTCGAGAAGTCCAAATTACACCGCTTTATCTAATTATCTTAATTAATGCCGTGATATCTATCATCGTGTGCATGTCATGCCGTAGAAAATGATAGGCGCCTTGCCATCGGGAAGCAAAGAAATCACGGTTTGAAAATACGCAAATTTACTCATGTCTGCAATATCCCGAGCAAAAATTGCCGTCGGGCTGACGTCAGGTCCCTATCAGGCACTGCCTAACGCTTCATCAGGACCTGATAATGCACCTTATCAGGCCCTGATTAGAAATGTAACGCAGCTCTATTTGGTCTCGAAATATCTTGCATAGATTCACGAATCTATCGCAATTAATGTAATATTTTGGGGTCCTCCGGAACTGTCTACTAGACGTCACAATATAGGGCCTGGAATTTGTATTTTTCTTTCCCGCGACTCGCAGGGAGTTCCGAGTCTAATTGCATCTCGTGAGTTATATGCGGGAACCCGTATTGAAGCTATATACCGGAGGCCTTGTATTTTATTTACAATTTAGATTTATTACTCGTCGAGCAAAATCATAAATACGAATAAGTTTGCGGTTAATTTTCATTTGAATCTGACAATTGCAGAGCTTGACATTTTGGCGCACGGAAATACCTCGTTGCTGACAACGTTGCGAACTTTGGTTTCATACTTCTTTTTACGGTCCGCAATATTCGATTTAATTACGAAATAATGTATTCTTTTTCTCCATATATTTATTTTATTTTATTAATCCTTATCATACATCCTCACTAACCCAACCCCTTGTTTGTTGTTGATTGAAGACCGCCCCTCGCGTTCCGACCAACCTGAAACCAATCTGAAAACCAACCGGTCGATTGGTGCATCAAACCAACCTTCAAGACGTTGATTCCAACCTTCAAGACGTTGATGTTTCGGCGACATTAAAAAACCAACCGTAATACCAACCATTATATGTGTTGGATACGAAGTTGGTTTAGGGTTGAATTTTCCTAAAACAACCCTATTTCCAATCGTGAGGCAAGCTGTCGATGCTCTCGACATAAAGTTGGAAACTGGGTTATTTTGGGAAAGTCCAACTGTAAACCAATTTTCAATCCGACACATAATGGTTGGTATTACAGTTAGTTTTGAGGTATCAACCAAAAAGCTACCTCCAGACGGTTATAATCAGTGTCAGTTTGGCGCACCAATCGACTGGTTGTGTTGCAGTAGTTTGTCAGAAGACAACCCAAATCCAACCTAGAGTTTTGCGGTTGGTTGGTCCGCGACGGGGTGAAATAAATAACGTTTGGATTAACCAAGGGAAAAAGTATGATTTAATAATGTGAAATGAAGAACTTGACGAAAATAGGATGAGAAAAAAGTGTAAATTAGGTTTGTAAGAAAAAGTCTAATTCGAAACTTGTGTCGTCGTTAATTTATATTTAAGTGAGATATACGTATCTGTTGTGCAAGGTGGCGAAAGGCATCTCCGATTCCGAACACAGATGCTGTCGATGCTCTGGAACTTCAGAGGCATTGCGTCAGGATCGAAAGATGATTTTACCCACCAGGCGAGACAGGTAAGTTTTCTATGTTAGCTACCCATGATGAAAGCTATCACCTGATCCTGAGCCGCAGCTATATCCAAAGGTCCAGAGCATCAAGAGCAACGGGGATCAGAGTTGGAGACGCTTTTCGCGGCTCTATTCAAAACCGATAAATTTTATATGATTACTACTGCGCCGGAGCTTAGGATAGGACATTTCTACAGTCAAACCATGTCGACGGTGTGAAAATTGCAGTTTTTGCGAAAACCCCCATTTTCACACCTTGTGAAATACAATTTTGTTCGATACTAGTGCGAAAAACGTTTTCTGATCTCGTGTGATTGCAACACTCGTCAGAAAAAGTTGTTTCGCACTCGTATCGAAACGTACTATTTGCTTTAATGCATGCACAAATAGTGCTGCTTTTCGAGCAGGTCAGAATATCACAGTGTACCCGAGGTCGGTGCTAGATGGCATAAGTATAAACTTAAATAAATAAATAAATAAATAAATAATGATGCGGAAAGGAGGTTCTTCTCCGAAAAAAACTTCTGGACAAAGTCCATAAGAAGTATGGTACCCGATTAGTGAGAGTTATGTATGAAGGAATAAAGGCGGTAGGGGTGAAGGTATGATTAGTGGGAATCTTCGATACGAACACTATTCATTAGTTTAAAGCTGTTTCTTTAATTATAGACCAAGTTTTATGTTTTGACAGTAGCTGTACACTGCCCGTCATTGATGCCTGGCTTTCCTGGATATCTTCCTCGTTGTCTTAACGGAATCGAAGACATCAAGCAAGCTATCCAGCAAGACATCCATCATTTCGAAGAATTATATATACATTTTTCATATATGTAGTCTTTCGTCGTCGTATGGCTGGGTTGTAAGGAGACATAATGGGTGAGAGTATGAAAAATCGGCTTTATTGAATACAACTTATTAAACGCTCGTATTCCGCTCGGACGCGTCGTCTTGTCGCCGTCGCTTGCGGTCTTCGACTGCCTTCCCCCCCGCGGAGCGCGCCGGCACCTCGCCTAGCAGCGACGCTCGCTAGCGCGGACGCTGCGAATCCTACATATACTATTGACAAATTTATAGATTCATTTGAATTTTAGCCGGTGCTCTAAAGATAACTTCACTCTTATAAATCAGATGCGCCATATGAGCATGAGTGTAGGAGACTGGGCGCATGAGTGCGAGTGAGATTGCGAGAGGAAGGAGGGGAACCTAATTCTTAAGCTTCTTCGTATGAGATTTCTTGAATCAATTACATCTCTTGCCAATTTTTAGATTGTACTCCTTCGTTAATAATTCGAATCAGCAATTTTCCATTTAGCAAGGCGGATACAGATCAGTACATCGAATCATGACATGTATTGAAAACAAAGATGGAAATAAATTTTGATTATGATACAAAATTGTTCGACAGACGGGTAATCGCATAAATGTGACATTAAGAATTTTGTGGCTAGTGGAATCGCGACCGAAGAAGATTAAAACTATAAATGATTAATGATAGTTTGAACTGATTAGGATTATAGTCATCGATTAACATTTTTATAATGTAAATCGTTTTTTTTCTTTTTTGTGTGTCGGCTCGTCAACTGTGATAATTCTTGTGAACTTGATGGTTTGTTAGATAAATAATTGTTATATTTTCGTTAACAATGTAAGAAGAACGCTATCTTGACTGACAGATGAGAGCAAAGAAAAAATTTAACACGGGAATAGAAGTGAAGTGTATCGAAAACCATTTGCACTTGAGTTTGTATTTTACACAAAATTCAATAGATATATTAAATATTCTCACCTATTTTTCTAAATATTGGTCATCCGAAGCGATTCACATTTCCACGTACTTTTTGGACTATTTCTTTCAGGCTGTCTTAAGAATACTCAAGTTCTTCAACTCTATTTAGGATTCTAATGAGCAATTTACCAATTATGCAAAGATCGTACCGAGTATTAATCTTCAATCGTGATATCGTTAGCCTAGCCAAAATGATCAGTAATGAGTAACAATTTGCTAATTATCCAGGCGACCATACGACAATTAAACAACGATATCCTTGTGCAACATTAAAATGTGTTATGATATTTTACGATGGTGCGATATAAATGCACGATAACTTCGATTATGATATCTGCAGCGAAATTGACGGTTTCATTGATAATAATTAGTAATATCCGGTAATTGGATGAGAAAAGCTATCTCATTCGATCAATGGGCAATTGGCCATCGGCGGACGAACGAAAGAAACGTACGGAGCACACGATCTTGCATTTCTTCGTACGCGAGCGCAAGATCGATCGAAGGAGCGAGCTGTTAATCGAGGTATAAATTCAGCGACCTCGATATTTCGCTCGTCGGCTTGAGACAAGCCAGGAAGGATGCGAAAAGAGCAGAAATCCCGGGTGGACCGCCGGGCAAGAAGAGCGTAGGATCTAATTACATACCACGAAGAAGCACTGTGCTATGTAGCAGCAGCAATTAATCGAGCCACACCGGAAGATTTATGTCGCACTCGCGCTAACCAACGGTATAGAGTATATTATGTATGTATGATAAGATACGATACGATAGCATAAGATGTATGTGACTCGATACTACAGCTTGTTGTGCATCCTCGCGTTTCCCTAATTACTGGACCGACTTTCCTTCATACATCACCGTGATGTTGATTTTTCTCGATAGTCTGACACTTCTTTTTGCGTAGAGCTATAAGATACTATTTATTTCTTTTTGATGTGTCTCCCTCATTCAATATCCTGTAAGCAGACGTATTCAATGATTCGAGTAATCAAAATAGGTACAGTTCACAACCAGATAAATGGAAATCAGATAGGTTAAGACAACGGGGTAAGTTAAAAAAACAACGTCTAGTTAAGTTAGTCATCACATTTTGTCGTTTCATCTGCTTGGTAGGGAAATGGAACCTGATTGAATGACTACTTGGATTGACTACCGACGCGCGTACGTATCGGGTCGTGTACTGTAATTGGAATGTATTGGAATAATTATGTAACCACATATAGCAATATAGTCAACGAATTCTAGAACATCTGTAGATCTGTGTCGAAAACAATTCTCTCATTGTTATTCATTTCGCAGAGGCAACCGGGTATTCATTGGGCTGCGATTGTTTTTCGGCTTCGTCCGTCCTTTAAGAGTGCAATTGTCTGGCATCCGACGACAATGATACATGTTCATCAGGGGTCATTCAACAAATCAAACATTTAAATTACAAAGAGAATTTACGCGAAGAAAAATCTACTGCAAACAAAATGAACGTGTCGCTATTTGATGATTGCTCAAGAACGATCTGCGCGTTTGCACGTTCAGAAATGGAATCAGGATGCTCACACGAGCGTGCGGTATCTCCTTGATCTATCACGCACACCATTCGTGAGAGCTCAATGTCCTATAATACGCGATTGATCAATCATTGGTCGTTAACCGAGGGGGTTTGTCCCGAGACCTCTCCGATCCTCTCAAAACATTCCGACACCTCGATTGCTTTGTTGACTTCTGTTGCATTCCCCTCAAACTGTGATCATTAACGACTAGCCGATCCCAAGGTCGCGCAAACGAAAAATCATTCATTACGTCAGATCGGTAATGATTTCTGGGCGAAGTTCAATCAATTAGTCGTCGTTGATAACCGGATGCCAGAATGCTGATGACCATATCGAGATGAGGGAAAGTTAACATTTACAAATGTAGAGGTAAATAATAAATATTCGAGAACTTAACAAATAAATCTGATAGACTGTGGCTACTGAAAAACAAAGAAGTTTTTGCATTAGCAAAAGACGAAAGCAATTAAAAGATGTAAAGATGATGTTCAATTCTCCATACAGATTCGGTTATGTATAATACAGTGTTAGAGTATTGTGCTTATTAGTGATCGTTGTGGCGTCCTCTGTAAGCCATAAGCGAATTTCCGATGAGATTTTCGTGACAACAGCTGTCAAAGTTGAATGATCGTTCGATCTAAGGGAGTAACACAAAACGATGAACTCATACACACAACGAAAGTGCATCAGCACTCGCGGTTCGTTCGGGATCTCTTCGCATTCGCCTCAAGCTGTTTTGTGTCCAGCAGCAAAAGAGTAGAAGCAGGAGCCCACCGAAGCATACTCCAGGTCTTCTGTGCGTCGGCCTCTGTGGGCAACTCGAGCGGCTGTGTAATTACGCGATATAAAACAGCACTCGACCGATGGCTCTTGCCTCGCGCCCGGGTATACTATATGATACCTACTGCAACGAAGTGCGTGGCACGATGAAGCAAGCAGCAACCAGCAGCAACAGCATTGCAGCAGGCATCAAACTACTGGAGCAGACGCCGCGCAACCCAAAGCATTCGAGACAGAATTTATCGGCCAAACGTGAGCGTTCGACAGCGTGGAAAATCGGTAGGAAACCAGTTAAGAATGGACCCAGGCACTAACCACCGAATAATCGCCATTCTTCGAAGCAGAATATCCTACGGGATTGAATATATGTACAGATACATTGCTTGCGACGAGTACATTAAATGATCCAATACATCAGGACAATAATATACATACCGTGCTGATTATACTCCGCTTTATTGAGTTATGATGGCTCATGCGCTTTGCACACTCGCATGAGTTTCATCCAATAAACTTTAAGCAAATGCAAAAAATTTAACAAGTTGGCTATTGCTGCAACGGCGGCCACATCTCCCCATACTCCCGTTATCAATATCCTATTTTCACAGACGCCCCTAGCAGAGTATGACACAAGGGTGGAGGGTACATTTGAATATATGTGAGGGTATGAGACCATGTCCGAGTATCCGCGCGTATCCGTTAGTATCTGCGATTACCCGGGCGTATCATTGACTAACTGTGAATATTTCTGAGTGTTGCGAGTAACTGTGAGCATCTGTGATTACCTTTAACACGTGCGGGTAGATGCGAGTATCATTGAGTTCTGTGAGTACTTGGGAATATCTGTAAGTATCTGTGCATCTGTGAGATCTATAAGAATCGGTGTGCGAGTCCATTAACGCGAACTTTATCATTTACATTGTTCACATTAAAACGTTCCGACAGAAATTATCATTATGAACTGGTTACTTTCGGCATCGAATATCCATGTATATTTTCTAGACGTATACGTTTAAGAATCTCTTTCACATTGCCCGGATTGCCTCGATGGCTTAGAAATTCTGAACAAAATATGTAGAAAATATAGTATACTTTGTAGATAGTATTAAGAGTAGATATTTAATCGCGTATCGAAATTCTTCGTGGAGTTAAACGAGCTTCTATACCTTCGTGTAAAGCAATCTAGTCTGGTATTTGCGTATCTGTGGTTCAGCGTAGAAAGCTGTTCTAATTAACAGTCTATCGTTTTATTGGCGACTGATAGATGTAGTAGAGGAATTTACGATAGCACTGGGGCAAGGCATCGACTGATCGAAGAACCAATAGTCATCGATGGAGAACGGTGCGCATGGGTGTCGTAAATTCGGTACGGTCGCTCAACCGTTACACACACGTGTGTGTTTATTAGTAATCTTTCTCGCAAGATAATTCCCGCTCTTTATCAGTATACCGTATCGATTGTCAGGATGACTGTTACTTGCAGGTTAACGAATTATCAACGATTTTGTTGCAATTGCTACAACTATCATAAAATACTATTTACTATTGGTGATATCTATATAATCGAGGATTCAACTTGTTGGTTTTTGTTATGTAACACTTAATGGTGTTGCAGAAATAAGCACTGAAGTATACAAAAATATGGATTGTGGTCCGAAGAATCCTTGGTAGCCGGTTCAGTCGGGATGTTGCATTTGAAAAAATTGTCCTTTTTTCGATGTAGTGGCATTGCAAAATTTGCGTTGGAAAGTTCGGTGGTGGTTTGTCAGCTAATCGAAAATTTCACATTGCTATTGCTGCATGACAACTATTTGGTTTGCTTCGATTCTGAGGCAAGCATGTCTTTCCAACAGTCTGAGATAATCATCACTAACGTCATGAAAATAATAGCAAATTTACAAAGTATTGGGTAAGAAACGCACTTCACTAAAACTTGTCTTATAAGATCGAGCTAAGTATAAGGCTTTTCGTTCCATTGATTTATATTCCCAAAAAAGGTTAAAAATAATGTGAATTTCGTTTCTTTATTATTTACCACCTCCCGTAATTTTTGCGCGTCCGCTATTAAATCGACGACGAGGTTGTCAAAGATGCGTGATTCCCGGGATCGCGGCACTATTAGTATCCCAAAGCGAAAATTATGAATGACCAGAAAGGAAAGCGTCTGGCCTTTGGCTTTACACGGCGGCATCTCTCTGGAAAGTGCGGTAGACTCGCATTATACCTAAAATAGTCACGTTTTGTCGTTTCCACCAACGATAATCCCACGGAACGAAAGTGAAGATGGCCGTGCTCGCTTGGAATAGTCGTGAATGACACAATTTGATGCTCGTAACGGCAAGGATTAAGAGATTAGAATGGGCTTCTTGCATGTAATCCCACGCAGCAACCTTCGGGACGTCATGAAGATTGAATTTAGAAACGACATATAAATAAATAAATTTACAGCAAAACTTGCTATGAATGTACCGTTAACATTTTATAGGCTGTTTCACAACGGAATACGTAACAGGAAATGCAATAATGCAATGTACTGTTAGAGTTCTTATCATTTATCGTAATTTGAATAATTATTAGTAACAGTTAACATTACTATTTATAATGGTGAACATATTTCTTGCCACTAATGTGTCCTTCATCAGTTGTAATAATAAAAAATTAATTTCATTACTTGTAGGATTATTATGGAAATGGCACATGTTTATCTATACTTCAGCTTTTATTCGATAAACTACTAGGAATGAGCTAAAAAAAGGGAAGCCCAAAAAATAACAAAAAAAAAGTATTCCGAAAAAGTCTCGTCTGCACGCACAATGACAATTGACGTGATATAGCTGCGAATAATAATGCAAGAGTCCAGAAAGGATTAAAATGATGTTTATAGTTTTACAGGAGAAGCTCGATTATCCGAACTTCGATTAACCGTAATTCCACGTTATCCAAGGCATACAACTCATCCAAACACTCTGTATTAATCGAAATGTTTACTTGGATAACACGAAGAAACTTGGATAAAACGCAGCTATACTTATGCTACACACGCGTAGTAGTTTGCGATTTGTACTTTGTAAGATGATAAAGTTATCACCCACAAAACATTAAAACATACACAGACACAACAAAATAGTACACAGTAAAAAAATAAACGTAAATAAAATAGGTC
>JAPYZC010004336.1:0-10466 GCA_030522665.1 Ichneumoninae sp. A BG-2022a
CGTGGGTTCCAACCCTTTGCTGAGCACACCCCAACCTTTTCGAGCTAACGGCTCGCGCACAGATCTCAGATTAGCTACCTGAGTTTCTGCGGCATAACACCTTGTTCGTCGTCTTTTGGATCGCTAGATATGTTATTCTTTTTTCCTTTTTTGTTTTTTGTCTCACAATTATCGATATTGTTTTTACGCTTAGGCGCTTTCGATGTTGCTGCCTCCTGAACATTTGTACCAGCTTCTCGCGCCTTGTTATAGTTATACCGTTCGTTCTTTATTAGGCGGGAGATCCAGGTTGAACAGTTTTCTCTGACGTCGTTATTGCCCACATTGGACAACTTATGATGATTTTGTAGCAGCATGCAGGCATCTGTAATTAAAAAATGGCCATAAATTATATTCAACAGATATTGAATTTCCCATTTACTTTGATGTTGGCATCGGGTTGGGCATGTTTATACATACCTATCAAGAATTGCTGCTCTTCATCCGTCACGAGAGTGTACGGTGATTTCTTGCTTTTTTTATCCACGGTTTTCTGTAATCGTTCCTCCGGTGTCCACAATGCTTTTATCATGGCGTTGCAGCGTTTTGGCATGCTCGTAGCTCTCGCTGCGTCTCGTACAGTTTTGAGAGCACAGTTTCGACCAAGGATTACGACCTACAAAATATAACGAACGGTCTTTTAAAGATTGAGTTGAATATTCCATATATCTTGCTGTTCTGTTCATTGCTATTTCAATTTACATTTCCATTCTCGTCCGCATCCTTTCCAACGGGCAGTCGAAAGTCTGCATTTTCTTCCTCTTGGGACGGGTCCTGATTAATTAGAGAAGTTATTGTTCCTTCCAATTGTTTCAGTCTTCTCTTCATACTGGTGTTGTAACGCCTCAGTTGGTCGTTAAATGGTTCTTCGGGATCCATTCCGGGCTTCGTATTCTTCTTGAGTGCCGCATTTTCTTTTCTTAATAAGTCTCGTTCTTCTTCGAGTTTTTTCAGTTTTTTCTTCAGCATGTTGGTTTCTTTTATTGCTGTAGATGAGGTCGACTGCTCAGGTGATTTTTGTAGTGCAAGATAAGATTCACTGCGAGAAAAATCGTAATGTTTGTCCGATAGAGCCTTGGTCACCTCTTCGGAAAGCGTGAACGTTTCGCTTTCGTCCTCGAGTGTTTGGACAATCGCCTCAATCGATTCAACCTCGTCATTCACGAACTGTATTTGAACCATGACACAGATTACACATTATTGGATGAAACAGATTCGCATTCTAACAATAAAATTGATCGATAAAATTGTGATCTACAGTATTTGTATATATAATATGGAATCATTTATACGGTACCTTTTTCTTTGTGTCCACTGCGTTACGTGCAGCTCCTTTGAATTCAGTCTTTTTTACAAAGGCAGGGACGTTAACTTTGACAACACTTCTTATGAATGAATGTTTTTTTGCTCTCTTTGGTGTTGTCGCCTGTGGAAAGTAACAATGAAAACCATTGTTTTAGATATTTTGAAAGCGAAAAATGGTGTGCATAGCTTCATTGCCAGAGACTGTTATGTACTTACGTCGACTATTTTGTTTGCACTCTTCATGTCATTTTGGTGCCTCTTGTGCGCTTCGGCCTTCTTATCGATTACGCTGAGTGTTACAGTCGATGATGATTTCCTCATATCTCCGTAATGATTACTGGTTGATGAAGTACTGACCTAATACAAGAAACGAGAAGAATTTGTTCGATTTATACAACTACAGGAATCTTTATTTAATCATTCATCATTAACAATTAACATGTGTTTTGTTGGATCGAGAAGATCTTGATTTTTTAAAAATTAGTTATGAAAATTCTGTTAAATATATAATGCTGAAATCTGGTATTCTTATTGTAGTTTTTATCTTATACAGACTTTCTTTCTTATCTGAACGATAGTACTAAGAGCCAAGGGGTGAGCGTTTTTTTTTAACCACCTTTTTTACATTTGCGCAAGTGCTCAAGACGATCTAGTTTTGCAATCATAATGGAATTTTGTACAACCGTGAACAACGAACGTTTTTATCAATTGGTCTAGATTAAATTTAAAAAACCAGTATTATATAAAATAGTCTGCTCATCAAACTCTGATTTAAAAAATCAGAGCATTTGCAAATTTTTTTGTCTCCAGAAAAATGTATGTATATTGTTTAATTATGATAGCTCAACTGGTGAAAACCTTCGTTCTGCATGTTAACTCAATTTTATGACGATTGCTAATCTAGGCTCGTGCACTTCCGTAAACATAAAGAATGTGTTTTTGACTAAAACGTTAGTCCTTCCACCGAAACTAAATATACGTTCGTATGCAATAAAAACTGTTAAGTTAATAATACATTTTAGCACTATAATTGATATTTTCTTCATAAGAAAATCGAGGATTTGGGACCATGATAGAGAAACTCCCTTTGTAACGAAGACTTACAAAGGCAGGTACTTACGTCGGGAGATAGACGTCGTTTGCTGGCGGTCTCGACGGGTTCCTCAACAGGATTCTTTTCGGGTTTCTCGATAGATTCCTCGAGCGTTTCCTCGACAAAATTCTCTTCGGGTTTGTCCATAGATTTATCAAGTGTTTCCTCGACAGATTTCTCGAGGGTTTTCTTGGGGGTTTTCTCGGGGGGTTCCTTAACGGAATTATAGAGGGGTTCCTTGACGGGATTCTCTTCGGATTTGGCGAAAGTTTCCTCGACAAACTTCTCGAGGGGTTCCTCGACCAGACTCCCTTCGGGTGTCTCGTCAGCGTTCTCGATGGGCTTCCCATTGGATTTATCGACAGGATAGTCGATGAATTTCTCGAGGGGTTTCTCGGCGGGATTCTCGACGAATATCTCGAGGGGTTCCTCGACAGCATTCGCTTCGGATTTCTCGAAAGTTTCCTCGACAAACTTCTCGAGGGGTTTCTCGACCAGACTCCCTTCGGGTGTCTCGTCAGCGTTCTCGATGGGCTTCCCATTGGATTTATCAACAGGATACTCGATGAATTTCTCGAGGGGTTTCTCGGCGGGATTCTCGACGAATTTCTCGAGGGGTTCCTCGACAAGATTCGCTTTGGGTTTCGATACATTTCTCGAGGTTATCCTCCACAGGATTCTCTTCGGGTTTCTCGACAGATTTCTTGTGGGGTTTCTTGACGGGATTCTCTTCGGATTTCTCGAAGGTTTCGTCGACGAATTTCACGAGGGGTTTCTCGATCAGATTCTTTTTCGGTTTCTCAACGAGTGTCTCGTCAGCGTTCTCGATGGGCTTCCCTTTGGATTTATCGACAGGATACTCCACAAATTTCTCGAGGGGTTCCGCGACAGGATTCGCTTCGGGTTTCTCGATAGAATTCTCGAGGGGTTCCTTGACGGAGTTCTCTCGGGATTTCTCGAAGGTTTCCTCAACAAGTTTTTCGAGGGGTTTCTTGATCTGATTCTCTTCGGGTTTCTCGAAGGTTTCCTCGACAAATTTTTCGAGGGGTTTCTTGACCTGATTCTTTTCGGGTTTCTCGACCGGATTCTCTTCGGGTTTCTCGACTGGATTCGCTTCGGATTTTTCAACGGGTTTCTCGTCACCGTTCTCGATCGGCTTCTCGTTGGATTTATCGACACGATCCTCGTCAGTATGCTTCATGTTGCTTTGGACGGCCAGGGATACCTTCGGTTTCATCTCGTCGATAAGTCCACTTTTCATTATGAATGATTCAGGTTTCGGCGGAGGTTCATCGATCTCCTCACTAGTTTGATCGTTGTTTAGGATTATTGCGTAGTCTTCTGGCCTTTCTTCGATATAGCTTGTTGATTCTGAACCTGCAGTGTCCCCGGCATCCCCGTTGTCGTCTCCGGTACCATCCTCGTTTTCGTCATGTAATTTCGTTATCGAAGGCGTGACCTAATGACAATCACAAAAAATGAATTGTTATTTCCTTAGTATCTCTCCGAGTGAATTGTTGGTATCATATATGGTGTTTCAATTCCAGTTGCAAGTTACCTCCATACATCGCGTTTCAAACTCATTGATTTTTTCTTCATTATGTGTTTTCTTCATGAGATCATGGAGCTTTTGTTGCATATTTTCCGTGACTTTGTGCCGCGCAGCAGCCTTTTTCTTCTGTGGGTGTAATGAAAACCGTTATATTATCAACAGGTTACTGTTAATCGGGGTAAATGTGATAGAAAATCGAAAAGTTAAACTTCGAGCCGGTGTCATTAATCCAACTTCAATTGATTTTAATTAATTCAATAAATGCCAATAGTTCCCCGCGCCGAATCTCCAACGTGCAGGTAAATCGTCTCAACATTTATAGAAAAAGTAATCCTTATCATCGACCGTCAGAAATTCCATCAACCCTTCATAGTGGAGCTATTATGATCGGATCCTATTTTGTATAACAAAACGAGTTTTTTCAATAACATTTTACAATAGGGATCAAGTATATTGTTAGTAAAAGCAAGCAAATATAAATGTTGATTCTCCTTCAATTATAAAAATTTGGGAATTAATGAGATGAAAAATGAAACTGTATCGATGATGACTCGATATTTCCTTAGTTTTTGAGAATGGAATGTATTGTTTACAATCCAACGAATATTTCCCCAAGAATGCAGCTTATCCATTTACACGTCGAACTGTCTGGGTGTCAAACCTTTTCACATAATCACATGTAAAATTTACAACGGGTCAGTTTGATAATAAAATATATTGTATATTAAAATTTACAAATGTGATATTTTTTATAAGATTCGCATAGCCTTCGTACGTCTCTACCTCATTTTTTTCCGAAAATAAACTTTGAAACCGCGTTTCGGAAATTTACCGCCGAAAATGTTTGAGCTTATTCGTATACATGACAAATAATCGTAGGTAAAATATTTTTAGGAAATTCCGCCTTATACTTAGTACGGGAGGATCCTGTGTAACGTATACAGTAAAAAAATCGATAATAATATTGTGTTTTGCAAATGAATATCCCTATCACAATAACCCCACTGTCACAATTAGCCGGATTAACCCTACTAGAAAGCTTTTTCCTTCATTATAGTTACCGACCTTTGCAGCAATACTTGCTTTTCGAGATTCTATCGCAACGTTCTTTTTCATTTGCGATGATGTTATATGTATGACTTCCGGTGTTTGGTATGTCTTTTTTGGCACCTTCGTTCTTCGACCTTTACCGAGGACTTCATGATCTTTGATATATGTTTTTCCTTCTTGCTCCGAATCTGACTCGGACCAAAAAATAATTATTAATTACATACATTTTCTATTCACATTGAAAATATGTTATTGTGGTGTGTTATGATTCCCAAGCACGTAATTAGAAAATAATGACAGTTTATTATGATGAGATATATATATACAAAAATTATACGTAACATGTAATCGTAAAAATAAGCACAGAAAATGCATGAATTTAATTAGAGCGAGTACGCCGATTTACTATTTTTAATTACTATTTTTAAATCGGTGATCTGAGATGACACTGCGATGCACCATTAGGGGTTGTGGCTCAAATTGCGTCAACATCGAAATTGCCCATTGAAAGTTGATTGTGTACTCGATGGACAGTGTACACACGGTGTGTGGGTCACCGCCGATTATGCATGGTTTCTAAAACTCATATATTATTTTAATTGAATAAGTCGGCATGTGGCACATAAGCAACAAGGGATAGTGAATAAAGATAATATATCAATATTATAATTACGGTTTGGCACTATGATATACTCCATATCCAAGACCATTCTTCATGGAACTGTTAGCTTCAATAGACTGTACAAGAACAGTTTTCAGGCGGACAGCCTCATTCGATAGTCGGTATTATTGACTAAGACATCATCTATGTGTTGTCATCTTCTGTTACGATCTCACTTTTAGTGAGCAATCCACACGTGTATATCCTCAACTATATTAAGTCTCGACAATATTAGGTATTGTGTGCGAAGACAAAAACTGCCGCCTCGCTGTTGATCAGCCTGTCGCTCTTTGTCACATCTGGTGTGTAGTGTGCAGATTCTAAATAAAATTCGAAAAGTTCTGAAGGATTCAGGATCTATCAGGATATTGAAGGACCTCGAATTGACTGACCATAAAAATTACATAAAAAGTACTCATCGATAATGAATTGATTCGTGATAAGTTACCAAGATAATTAATATTCTGATATGGGTGCTGATCGCGAAACGACACACTTTCGGCTTTCGCATAGGACACATTAGTTTTCGCGAGAACAATTCTCTTTCCGAGATTTTGATGTCAAAGGTAAAAAAAATGTGTGTGCAAAAAATGGACACGCCGATTATTGTGCAAAAAACCTCTCTCCGGGTACGGTAAGTTCAAGATTTGTAATTTATCAAATAATATCTGATGGCTCTAAAATGTTTCTCACTTTTAGACAAAAAAAGCTTCGCGAAACAATCGAAAAATTTAAATGGCCACAATTTATTTAAAAATTAAAAGATATTTCTAGGATTTGCCAAGGACGTTAACCCCTTCACTGGCAGGGACCCCTACAGGGACCAAAACGTATAGAGAAATACGTTTCTGTGATAGTGAAGCGGTTAAGAGGTCAAGGACCACTAGATGACAGATAAATTAACAAATCTTCCTTTGATTTCGATATTTCGAAATCATGCATGGAACAGTATGCATGCTGCTTCATGTCCAAGGTTACTCACTTTTTATCCACCTCATGGTCACGTTTGTTTAAATGGCTACAAACATTTTGAATTTAATGCATTAGTGTAAATTGTTATATAATCATACTAGTTTGACAACATATTCATTACGTTCTTTTCAGTTTAGGACTTGTACAAATAACACCGCTACGAATCCCGGAAAAAAACCTCCGGAAAAAACCCCTCCCACAGACGAAGTTAATCAAATGGGGATTTTATTTTTATTTCTAGGGTTTTTTTTTCTAAGATCTTGAATCAAAGGTATGCGGACAAAAAGGCCTAGAAAAAAAGGCCGCAAAACAAAAACAAAAACCTACTATCCATTTATTACCAAATTTTGTGCCGCGGCCTTTTTTCCACGGCCTTTTTGTCCACCTACTCATGTTTGAAGATCTTGGAAAAAAAACCCTGAAAAAACTCCCATTTTATTAACTACGGCTTTTCCGGATTTTTCTTCTAGGGTTTTTTCCGGTGTTTTTTCCGCTTATCTATAACACCACAACTCAAAATGAATCATTGAATAATTATATGCTGCATTCAATCCAAGACATGAGTGAGAATGCATGTTCAAGGAAGAATTAAAGTCTCACACTATATCTTTATTTGTTACACATGCGCAAATCAATATCCAAGGCTTTATAACAGAGCTGGTTAACACTCAAAGTACCTGTGTGTACATGTTTGGTACTTTCAATACGTAAGTACTTTTCGGTACTCACGCAACTCTTATAAGGTACACAGTACGAGTAATTTTATTATTATCTTCAGAGAAAAGTTCGAATCAATATTCCTGTTTTCAGACTCTGAACTAAAAAAATTGTATATCTTCAATAATATTCGCTGATGCAAGTGGTTGTATTTTCGTTCTCGCCATTGAACAAGACCGAAATTAAAAAGATGATGACGATCAAGGATTCATTACATGAAACTGTGTATTCGATTCAACTCGTGAAAAGGCTTTCGTTTCTATGTCGGGATTCCGTATAATGAATCAATTCTTCGAGAAATTGATTTTTTTCTTTATTTATATCAATATTTTTAATAGATCTTTACCGACTTTATCGATTTTTCAATGGAGAAGTCGATCCGATAGAGAATACTTTGTCTGTAAGTTGAAAATATAACAAAATCTCGAAGATATTGTACTGGCCATTGAATCTTCGAACAGCAATAACAATCAATATGTGAGTTCTGAAACGAAAATACAAAAAAAAAACTTTTCTTTTATTTAGATTCAAAAAAATGTTAATAAAAAAAAATTATAATTGAAATTGGGAAATTTTTTAATTTCCGTTTATATTTGAAAATGTCCATTTAAATTTCTGAATTTTTATTCAGTGTTCAATTTTCACTTTAAATGTTTGATTTTCATTGAAATTTCCCGGTCTTCATTACAATTATTTAATGTTTCTCGAACTTTTCAATTCATATACAAATTTTTCAGTTTTATCACAGTTCATCAACCGTCATAGAAATTCTTCCATGTTCATTGAAAGTTTGTGTAAAAAAACGTGATGCATGGATAAAACAAATTGAAATCTGGAAAAAATCTCAAAAATTTCCAATTTTCCCCAACTTTTTCCGTGATAATTACAGAAATAAGAAATTCCATCGATATAACTTCGGAACTTGATGTAACTTTACAATACTTAATAACGTTGAAACGCTTCGTTTAACCTTCTTCGGAGAATTCTATACTTCTCGTATTTCGTACACATTTGCAAAAAGATCGATTTTCTTAGTACCGATGTTCATTTAGTCGACACATTATTGGGTCGATATTGAACGCGACAATATGACACAATACTGAATACCGATATTTTGTTCATCATCCGGCACCCCCAGTTCAGTGTCTCTTTTTCTTGTAGTAAGAGGGGATGGAACTTAAGTCATCGCTATCAATGGTAGTGCCAACGTCGGATATCTGGTATATCTCATCGATGATGACATTCGAATGCATTTGCTTTTGTATAAACTATGAAAAAAACTACGTAAAACAATTAAGTTCAGTCAAATTGAAAATTTACTTTACTTATTACAATAAATATAGATGGTAGTATGTTGTACCATTATGTAACCACGTCTTTCTACAACTCGACTTTTTTCATTACTCGCGTATTAACTTTATATACGCTATCCAGTACACGAGATGTTTAATTGAATCCATTATTCTTTTCTGCTTGGTTCATACGATTCTGGTCACAGTCCTGTAAATATACTGCGATCGTGTCGACCCTTAGAAACATTCACATTGGATGGTATGTTACACGACAACAATTTATACCATTTTCTTTAAAGAGTACTTGATTGAAGTATTTTACATGTACTTAAAGTAAGCAATACTTTGTACTCAAAATACTTCGTATAATTCGTGATTAGTACTTTGTACTTTTCCGGATGCTTTGTCCAAATCTGTTATATAAGCACTTAGACGGTGAGAATAAATGTAATTTCAGAAAAGGTAAATGATGTGTCAAAGTCACATTCAAAGGACAAAAAAACAAACTTAACGCCATGTCTGCTACCTTCATAAAATGGTTAATCGACATCCGCAAAAGATGGGCTGACCTGTATAATTGCTTCGGCAATCGGAATGAAAGTCATTTTAGAAAAATGAATTATGGGCTGAAAATACCCTTACAGAATAAAGAAACAAACAATTAAATAATCTATGGTTTGCAAAAGAATATAAAGGCGAAACATAACGGAAAAGCATATAACTTCTAATTACAAAGCTCTACTGTCAACGGCTAGAATTAAACAAAAAAATGATTGCAGGTACAAGCTTTGCTTCCCAATCAACCCTATTCGTTCTACAAAAAACAAGTACATTTTTAAAAAAAATGTTGACGCTGTTTTTCTATGTATCGGTATATGACTCAAAGGTAAATTATACATCATTTATCTTTGAGCTTAGTCGCCAAAACTCCTCGACATGCAAGCGCGAGAGAAATTGAGCATAGTTGATACATCGTTCTGAGAGAGAATCCCTTATTTTTCTAGGTTTTCCAGACCAATATTCCTGTTTCCGAGACATAATAATCAAATATGATCGAATGAAAGTGAGTGTGTATAATTTTCAATTATATAAACACATTTTCCATAAAGTATTCCAATATTGGAATATTGGAAAACTGTGATAAGAAACTCTTAAATGATTTTAAAAAGGACAAATACCATTAAGAGTATTTTTTTGGTATTCTTGTATAGTCAAGAATTGAGTTACTGACTTTCTTTACAAAAGTTTGGAAAATTCATCAAGTTCATTGGAAATTGCATTCTACGAATATCCCCTGACTTTTCTCTTTTTTGTCCCCTGACTTTTTCAAATGTGTAGCAACCGTGCAGGGGTAAAAAAAATCCACCTATAGTATCCGACTATTTATTACGTAGAGGATTCCGCACTTCTGTACTGATTGTAAGAAGCCGATTCTGATAAAAACTTGTGAATCTACAAGCATTGTTAAGTTAACACGTTTTTTAAGCCTTCTTTTTTGTAGACTACCGCGCATTAATGCAGCGGTTACTTTTATAAAGTGAAAAGCTCCGGGAAAATAGCATAGAAATACGTGTGTTTAGAAATACGCATGACTAGAAAGCCTTCATTAAACAAAGCTGTAAAAGCTTCCCTGCAAGATACTATGATCCTGCATGCAGAAACTTCAACTTTTATCGAAAACAATGTAAGTTGTGACGGGGCTTTTCCGCTCCCGTCACAAAGAGAGCCAGATCTCAGGCTCTCGCGCGTATCGGCACGGCACACGGCACTCTTTCTCCCGGGAAG
>JAPYZC010004337.1:0-25258 GCA_030522665.1 Ichneumoninae sp. A BG-2022a
ACGACGCCAAAATAAAGGTTATCTACCAGTCTATAGCAAGTTATAATTTTGAACATTGTGCATTAGTCTATTGAAGTCTACCGATGGTCACCTCAGTTCGGTTAGGGGGGCCTCGACTTCATGAACAGCGTCGGGACTGGCTCCCACTGACACCCACGAAAATCGAGGCAGCGCATGCCCCGCCCATACTAACTGTCCAGCATGGCAAATAGCTTACTGCGTCGATCGATATTCGCTCCGTGGTGGGGACTGCCGCGGAAACCGAGGCCTCACAAATCGAGGCCCTCTAGTGCACCTCGTAGAAAACCCTCGTCTTTGTCTCCGGGTACGTCTGTTTTCCGAAGAGGTCGTAAAACATTTGGCGACCGGTTGATCTCGACCATCCAAGACCACGCGAGATAAACAAGACTATCTGTTAATTTTCACTTTCAGTATCTGTCAAGGGTTTCGAGCTCTGAATGCAACTATTTTGAACAAAAAGGTGTATGAGGATTTTCCTATTAGAAAAATATTAAGGTGATGTGGTACAGACTCAGTCGGTAACAAATCGCCTTCCCGATTTTCTCCAAAACGATTGAAACGACGAGCAAGAGCAAATGAGGATTTCATACTTATATCTATTGACTACAACAACCTAATTTGTTTTTGATCGAAGCATCAACCATCACGGCGAAAATAGGGAAAGTGATTTGTTACCATCGGAGGATCGATACGTATGTATCACATGCCCTTAAGGACATGTGAAACGACTCAGTCGGTAACCAAAATCTGTAATGAATGCGATTCAAAGATCGTAGACTTTTCGGGAAAAGGAAAAGCATTAGCGTATGCACAATTTAACACCGCGTCCGATGATGCTTCCGTTTTATCCGAAACGTCAACCGATTTTAAATGGCATTGATTCGAAAAATGCATCTATCTCTCTCGCACTCATATGTCACGTGGTACATCTTTCACATGGCCTTAAAGGTTGATCTTTTCCTTCACTGAAAAGTCACGTTCGTTCTCATAGGCCCTCATTTAACATATTTCGAAAGTTTACAATTACTCTACCGTGCAGAGAGTAAATGTGCGTATATCTACGAATGAGTGCATTAAAATGATACAGTCTGTATTTAAATTATCGCGCTACGAGGAGTGGGGAATTCGTGGGGTAACATATAGATGGCCGAAAACGAATCCTCTATTATTACCAATCTCTCCCAATGCAAAGTCTCTAGCCCATTACGGCTCAAACCATTTCCGCACAAGAGACCCGATATACGTGCTTAAACGCAATTTCCGTCCGACAACTTCGGACTCAAATGCATATTAGAGTCAAAAAGTAAAATAGCGTAATGTTTCTTGACAATAATATATAAAACCCGACGGAGAAACGTTCTATACACACCACCTGGTAACCCGTCCTGACTGAATCGGATAACAATCTTTGAATGTCCCGCCAAGTCGAGCCGACTTAAATAGTATATTTCAATACTAGAGGCCAAAACGAGCAGTGCGCAAGAAGCGAGATGGCCTCGTGTATCGAACCATATTTTTCTTTACGAATGCAATGCAAAATCCAAGTTGTGCATCGAACCATATTTTTCTTTACGAATGCAATGCAAAATCCAAGTTGTGCACCATTCACAGGCATGCCCAATGGCGCATGCCTGTGAATGGTGGTGATTATAGAACGTTTATCCGTCAGGTTTTATATATTATTGTCAATAAACATTACGCTATTTTACTTTTTGTCTCTAATGTGCATTTGAGTCCGAAGTTGTCGGACAGAAATTGCGTTTATGCACGTATATCGGGTCTCTTGTACGGAAATGGTTTGTGAGCCGTAATGTGCTAGAGACTTTGCGTTGGGAGAGGTTGGTAATAATAGAGGATTCGTTTTCGGCCACCTATATGTTACCCCGGCAGAGGGGTGGCGTTGACCGGTGACGACAATCTTAACCGGCTGTCGGCTCTCGAGTATAATGTAAATTTTTCTTTTTTAGTAAAGCTGAAAACTTCAAACTACTTGTCAATAACCAGACGCGAACAAGCAATAATTTTCAATCGATCTCAATTTCCAAATATCAACATCATGGAAGCTGATTTACTCCAAAGTCTCGAAGACGTCGGGTGAGTTATTAGGTTATTTTCGCTATTTCAGTGTAAAGCCTGACACGACAAAAAAAAAAAAACTCGCTCACAAATCAATATCAATAAATAACCGAAGGAGAGAAAAAGCTACTAATTTTATTTAAAAACTATTTTTTTACCGTCATTCATATTTCAACGTCCGGTATAAATCTTTTGCAAAATTCAAAGAACATGTTCATTATTTTGTCTGGTGTTGTTGAAATGTTTATGTGTTTATGTTTACCTGATTTCTGATGACACAATTTTGGCAGGTACGACGGATCGTCGCTGACGCCCGAGAAACTATCGGAGGCTCTGGAGAAAGGCCCAAAGTCCGTAGAATTCACTACTCTGATCGCTTGGCTGTCCGATCAGTTGGCGTCCTTCTGTGACTTGGATGAGAAGGTACACGCGGCCACGTGTCCCGAAGACGCGAGCTCCTTTCTCCTGGAACTGAGTCTCTTCCTGAAAGAATTGGGATGCGTCAATCAGCAGTTGACGAGCGGCAATGTCAATCAGAGATTGTCAACGAAAAAAGAGCGTACGTTGCTGGTCGACTACTTGGTGACGGAACTTATGGCTAGCAAGATATCAGCGGCGAGAAAACCGGAGGCTGCCAATAAATTGGAGTTGACTATAGTGAGCACAAAGGCTCACAAATCGAGCTGCTCATCTTCGTTTGAAAAATTATTTTTTATGTTAAATGTTGATAACATGATTTCGGTTTTTTGCAAATTTTTAGCACGAGAGCGACACGGCCAAGTGCCTGAAGGAAATGTTGGTGGCGTTGAAGTTTCAAAAGCCACCCGACAATATTTCGGCCGACATGCTGTACAAGAAGCTGAACGGTAAACTGACGGAGATCATCGCATCGACGCCTCCGGAGCTCGTCGGAAAACCGCTGTTCATCGGCGAACTCTCGCCGGCTCAATGGGAAAAGCTGAACAAACTCCAAGAGGACATGAACGTCGAGTACAAAATGAGGAGGGACATGCTGCTCAAACGATTGGATGTTACCGTGCAATCGTTTCTGGTAGATAGATTTTTCGCGCTGTTTGTTAACCCTTCACGTACGGGAAACGGCCCAGTTTCCGCCACTTTTAGACCCAGTTTACGCCATCTTCAATTGTTAAAGGGAATATTTTATTAAAAATATACATATCGCGGCATTAATCGAGAGTAAACCGCTCTTCAACATGCCGTCAATTTCGTTTGTATTTAACGTATACTGTATTTATTATTACTATAAATTGCGATTAATGGCGGTAACTGGGCCGTTTACCTTACTCACTGAGCGAAGACCTCGATTCCGGGCGATTCGGTCGAGATTCACGCGCAGCGAATACTTACATTGAGCGGTAGAAAAATCGCAACAAAAATTGATGATATCGGAATTCGAAAAGATACTCTGAAGAGTAATTTTCACGATATTATATTTGTGTAAAATAATATTTTTATCGTCAAAATACAGTGTACTATTGTTGTTCGAAATTTATATTTACATCTCAAGCCGCGGAGCCTTAATAGTCACGCTCTTGTACGTGAAGGGTTAAATTTTCTTGTCCCCTTTGCCGTTTTTGTAAAAGCCGTTTTATGTTTCAGTGGTCCGATAGGATAAAGCCGAAAGAGGATCAGTTGAATTCTCTCTACCACAACAAGAGAAACCTCATGTCGAATCAACCGAACGTAACCCTCGCTCATCTGTTAGCGGCGCGAGAGGATTTGGCGATAATCGAGAAGACCAGCAACGCTGCAGTTCGAAAGAATACACGAAGCGGAGTGAACAAAGTTATAATCGGTGCCGTACCGGATCGAGGCGGAAGACCGCACGATCAAGAGCCTCCGCCACCTGAGATGCCGTCCTGGCAGAAGGATCGTGCACCCGATGGACCGTCCTTCAGGTAAACCGATTCGATCGATTCGTATGCTGAGAAAATTTCGTCGAAAAGTTGTAAATATGATTGTGACGAACGCAGTTCATTTTAATCAATTGAACGGTCAACCATAGATGAATCGTCACTAAGTTGAATAAATTACATTTTCAGGGGTGGTCGAGGTCGTGGAGGCGGCGGCGGCGGAGGAGGAGGAGGAGGAGGATTCAGAGATCACAAGGACGCCTCAAAGAATTTCGGTCAGAACCGCGACGAGCAATTCCGAGATACTCAATACTCGTCAGGACCCACGGATCAAGGGGGGTATTACGGGAACAGCAGAGCTGGCGAATATCAAAGAGGGGGAGGAGGAGGTCGGGGCGGCGGGGGAAGTGGCCGTGGACGAGGTGGCAGAGTCCAGGGTGGATGGAATCAGAGAGGCAGGGGCGGACAACAGCAGCATTATTGAACAAAAAAAAATCGATCTCTATAAGCTTCACCGAATTAATCTAGTAACGTGTGACTATTGATCAAGTGATATATTCACGACAACTTGAACATTATGCCGTGGATGGATTGAAATCTGTCCTCGGCGTGAGACGTAATTTAGCTCACGCGCCTAATAATGCTACATACCCGAAAAATTTTGTATAAAAATAATAATGTGTATTTAAAACAAAGCCAATACGATGGATGTACAGTTTGCATGGCTTCGATATATTACTAATTTCTCTCTTAAAGATTTAAAGATAAAAAAATGTTTCAATAAAAATAGCTAGTCTCGCTCATTTGTTATTACTTGATTAGCCATTGAGACATTTAACTTTCCTTACATGACTATCATAGTGTCAATTTGTGGGTTTCAATTGATTTATCTATACACAAAAAAATGACGACATACTTTTTGCTTTTTTATTGGGTTTCGGGGATTCGTCCGACAATCGTCGTTTGAATGAATTCGATCCCGTCGAACTTTCAAAGGTTCTACCGTTATTTGTCGAGCCTAAAGCTTCTTTCGCCTCAGACTGATTCATCATTCTCTGCAAATCTTGCGCTACGTGAAAATCTTTGTGCTCCGAGTACTTGGCGATTTTGATCATTTGATTGCACTCTGTGCACTTTCGCATTGTTGATTCGTCTTCGGAATTCGGATCTCTCTTGACAAAGAAATTCTGAAACGAATTCGTGGAACGAGTCGGGTCGCTCTTTTTCGATTTACCAGCTTTAGATTTCGAAGCCTTTGGAGGGTTTTTGAGAGTCTGTGGTTTTTGGCTCACTTTCGCTTTCAAATAACAGTTCGCCACTCGTTGCAGTTCCATCGGTAACAGCTGAACGACGCTGCGATCAATATTTTCCAAGTCGGGAAATATTTCTTGCAATTGCGCCAAGAGAACACTCTCTGCGGCGGGTTTTTCAAGCTTCTCTTCTTGTTCTCTTCTCTCGTTCGTATCCTTTTGTCGCACGCACGTCTCCACAGGATTCACAGGATGCGACGAGCGAGATGTTGGCTCTTCTGTGCGCAAAGGCGAAGCCAATTCCGGCGAAGCCAATTTTGGCGAATCGTTTACTACATCCGGTTTCGCGTCTTTCAGGAAATTCATGAAGAAAGAGCTCTTCAAATTCTCACGATTCAACGCTTTTTTCAACTGAGCACTGCCCAGTATCGCTGTGCTCGGTGAAATGGACTCGACGCGCTTCGAATCTTCGTTTCGATTCTGCGCTTGTTTGGCGAAAAATGACTCTGCAGCTTGTCTCGGTTTCTCGGACGTTTCCGGCTCCTCCGTCCTGCAGGGATTCGAATCGTCCGTGGTAATGAATTCGGAATCGACGGCCGCGCTATCATCAGGTTCCGGGCAGGTCTCGCTCGGCTCGATAAAAATTTCTTCACCCACGGAAGCACGAGTACCCGGCGAATCGCCCGATTTCGGTGCAACGGTGTTTTTGAAGTAATTCACGAAATTCCCACTTCCCTTAGCTTGGACGAATTTGGTAGCTGCGATACTTATGTGAGCGACCGGCTTCTGCGTCGATCTCGTTATGAGATCGATCGATTGACTCGCGATCCTGTCGGGCTTGTACGACTTCAACGGACACGATCGAGTCTGCGATATTACCTTGCGATCCTCGTAATAATGAAAACCAACTGTTAGCGTCGTGGCACGACGTTGATTCTCTTCGAGATCCTGCTCAAGACGATCGCTCACGTCTATCGACAGCTCGGTCACCCAGTGTTTCAGCTGAAAAATAAACTGCGTTACAAACTCTTCGTCGTAGCGGAGTGAGCCGATTCCCAGATAGAAAAACGTGCCGTGCGTTCGTCACGCCGTGCCAGCACAATGTGTCCAGTACGTCCGCATGTGACGATATTGTGACGGCACGGCGTTTTGATACCAAAACCTGCATGTACAGTGCCAGCTTACTGTGGAGCTTCACTTCAACATGGTGGAGCTCCACGCCAAGCCGGAACTGCGCAAACAGCTTTTGGTATGAAAATGCGGTGCCGTGACAATATCGTCACATGCGGACGTGCTTGACGGCTTTGTGCCGGCACGACGTACGTTCTCGTGCTAGCATCGAGTCGATCTCGTGCCGTCACGTGTCTATTTGGGTTCATAATAATAAATTATAAATAAATTAATCGTTCATAAATCATTAATTGGAAAAAAAACTTATTATTTTTATTCAATTTGAAACACCGTTAACTCACCACTTGCAGTTTGACTATTGCCTGCTTTCCAGGAAAATTCTTGCTGGATCCAATCGATTTGCATACGAGTCTCGTAGTCACGGGCTCGTTGTCGATACCTCTCGCTATGTTGAACAGCCAATGTCTGCACGGATTTATACGTATTATTAATTGTGTTAAAGTGAAACGCTAAAATCAGTTAACGATTTGATAATCATAGATCGTGGGTGAAGATCGTCGGTACTGCGTACCCGGTTTTTTCGTCAAAACGCTTCTTCAGATCTTCCAGCGTGTAGCGCATCAGATCCGCCATAACGTTGCATCCCAAAGACTCCGTGACGATACTGCCGAACTTTCCTCCGAGATTGCGAACTTTTTTAACCGGCAGCGTGGAATAGAGGGACGGAACCGCCGCGGTAGGCAGTATGGTCTGTCTGTTGGGTTTGTGAAGTCCACAGGCGAGTTTCGCCAAAATCTGTAAAAACAATTAGGTCATTTAAAAATTAGCTACGATCAATCGTCCATAATTATAATAATCGAAAGGAATTTTTTTTGACGATCCACATACTTTGTTGTACGATATTCCGGCGGAGCATCGAAATTTCGAAATCGCGTAAATCTCGGCTCTCAATTCCTCGACGATAGTTCCAGCTACAGCGAGTTTTCTCGATTGCGCGTCGCCCAAATCATCGAACGTCTCGTTAATCCATCTCTCCACGCCGTCCCTCCTTTGTTCTGCCAATTATTGCATGTACTGTCGTGTCGGAAATATGATTTTCTCATACTGTGTTTGAACAACGCAGGTAGACGCGCTACACGTAAATTTGAAGATTTAATGAAGATGTACCTTCTTCGTTACTTTCGTCGTCGCAGTAGCCAACCACGAATGTATTTGCCAGGGAAGCTATGAGGCCTTTGCGGTCTGTAGTAGAGGCCATTCTTTGCTCCACGAGTTCTGTGATGTCCAAGTAAGCCTCGTCCACGCTTGCACGCTCTATAATGGTGCAGTGCTTCTTCAACACTTCCACAACTTCTCTTCCGGCTGAACGATATCTGTTAACATTATTTATTTATTTATGGATCAGCGGATCAAAACTCTTTTATGAAAAAATAAAATATACCCTATGTGATTTAACATAATATAGTGCGTAAAGTATATTGAGTATTGAGCATTAACATTTTTTAGCGTCATTCGTGCCCTGTGCGTTACATATAGAATACCACAGAATATTAAATTTAATATTGTTTTCATGCATTTGCATCAAAATTTTTTTGTCAACCTTTCCCAATACCAAAAAATGTAAATAAAATATAATTTGAATGATCAGCCTCGGCTATGAATTTGCAACACCGAACTTCGAGACCTTTAAAAAGATGGCCAATACCGTAGCATCAAAATAAGAGGCCAGGGTAGTAAACGGTAACGAAAAATAAAAGTGAATTGTAGTCCTATGCTACTCGTTAAAATAATAAAATCGTTTAATGTATGTAATACAGTTGTAAAACATCCAGGGGTTTTAGTAAACTTCAATTTTGTTTATTATCTATTATCATTATATAAATTATTATTCCAAGGTCTGAATCAGCGCTTAATGTAAACCGGGCGTAAAATGAGAAAACCGTTGAATAAAAAAAATTAAAAATGAAATTAAATATACTTTATATATATTATTATATATATGCTTCAAAGAAAATAATGGAAACACACATTGTCAAACAGTCGTTGATGAATGAAACAGGCTACCAGCTGCCATAATCAATTCGGGATTGATAAAAAGTTCAAAAACATGTTAGTTGCGTACATGTTCACGTGAAGACAAAGTACAAAGTTGTTTATCTAGATGCACATTTTATAAGTTGTAAACTTACTTTCTGCAATGTGACGATAATAATAAAATGGTATAAGTTTTACTTGGTTTTACGTACTTGGATGAATCGGATTTGCCTCGGAGAGCGGAAAAATAAAAGTGAAGTCTATGCTATGCTATTCGTTAAAATAATTAAATCGTTTAATGTATGTAATACAGTTGTAAACCATCCAGGGGTTTTAGTAAACTTCATCCTTGTTTATTATCTATTATCATTATGTAAATTATTATTCCAAGCTCTGAATCAGCGCTTAATGTAAACCAGGCGTACAAGGAGAAAACTGTTGAATAAAAAGAAATTAAAAATGAAATTAAATATACTTGATATATATTGTTATATATATGCTTGACAGAAACCCATGGAAACACACACTGTCAAACAGTTGTTGATGCAGGTACCAGGCAACCAGATGCCATAATCAATTCGGGATCGATAAAACGTTCAAAAACGTGTTAGATGCACACATGTTAACGTGAAGACAAAGTACAAATTTGTTTATCTCGATGCACATTTTATAAGTTGTAAACTTACTTCCTGCAAAGTGACAATAATAATAACATAGTATAAGTTGTACTTGGTTTTACGTACTTGGATGTATCGGATTTGCCTCGGAGAGCGGGTACGCTGACGAGAACAATTTCGGGACACTTTTCCTTGGCCTCGTTTCCGCGCATGTGTCTCGTTACTCCAAAATCTCGCGCCTCGTAGTTGACAGCGATTATACTGACAATTTTATGCAGCGTCGTTACGATTAGCGGATAACGTTGATTGTCGTTGAACTAACCAAACAAATCGACTCACCCTCCGGATCTCCATTGGTTATATTGCACGACGGCAACCGGTTTACCCTGTAAATCCGGCCGTAGACGCGATTCCACCTGACAGAAGAAACAATCCATGTCTATCAAAACTATTATTCTGTTACCTAAATTTGACATTGTTACGATTTTATTTTGTTTTGTTTTTCACATTCGCGCTCGCCTCTTCGAGAGGTCGTGAGAGAAATCCGCAAGGATCGGACCCGCCGAAGAATGCTACTCGAAGAGCAAAGTACAGACATGCCTGGTGTTGGTAACGTGCTGCGAATTCGAGAAGGTAACTTCCTTACCGACGAAACTGTAGTGCGGGCCAAGTCTATCAAAACTATTATTCTGTTATATTTTGTTTTTCACATCTGCGCTTGCCTCTTCGATAGGTCGTGAGACAAATCCGGGAGGATCCGACCAGCCGAAAAATGTTACTTGTAGAGCAAAGTTTTAATACGCCTGGTGTTGATAACCTGCTGCGAATTCATGAATGTAACTTCCTTACCGACAGAGCTGTATTACGAGCAATGAATTGAATGACCACTACACAAATCGATACAATTTATTCTCTTACAAGATTCCCTTGAAAATAATTGAAGCATGTTTTTGTGTTGTTATTTCCTGTTTGCAAATCGATGAATAAATGTTAATGAATAAAAGTGCAAAACGAGTCGAGGTAAAACAAAAAATTGAAATCATTAAACTTCGTACGAGGTATACATCGTATAAGGTATGTTATTTATTATATCTTATGTACATTCAACATCGTCTTGACAACACCATAGGAAAAATGTTTTAGACACATCCCAAAATTTGTTGACGCTTCTCTCCCCCCCCCCATCTATCACTTCTATCTCACTTTCTACTTGTGTTCCACACTCCATCTCTATTTCCGCTCCTCTCTCAATGTCTCCCTTGGCCTTATCATTTATTTTACCATTTCTTCATTTTCCGTATTTTCGTATTTGCGTGACTGATTTGTTCACGTTACTTTATTGTACAATATATTTCGCTCTCGAGGCGCAATTCTTTCAACCGATAATAAGTTAATACACTCAGCTTGGACGATGCAAATAACTATAAATTTTTTTTTTCTTCTCATCCTTCGATCTGTCGATCGCTTTTATCTGTTAAATAGAAAACGTAAAAAAAGAAGAAAAAATATGAATCCATCGAGGATCTGATAATATTGAAGTCTTTTGTTTTTCTTTCGCTGTTTCTCGTTGTTAAAACTATATCGTAGCTGCACTGTGGACTAAATCGTGTTTCCTTTCGTCGCTTCACATTGCTGTCCTCCCTTCATTCCCTTCGCTTCTTTGCTCCCGGGAGCTTACATTGCCGATTTTTTATTTTCTTCAAACTTACAACAAAACGCAGGAAAGGAAACTCTCGTTAATAATCATAATAATTAGATAAAACCTACAGGACGATTAGAGGATTCTTTAATTTAGTCAGATCTCTGAATAATAAATAAGTTTGTTTTTATCTTTCGTCTTTTCGTCTTTCCCCTCATCTTCGCTTTCGTTTTAATAAATAGTAGTACACAGAAGCGTTCAACGGAAAAATCGAGTGAATAAAAAAAAGTTACGAGGCTCTTCGACGATTCACAGAAACTCCGGTTTGGATCTTGTCCTTCGCTCTTTCCCAACTTCTTCCGATCTATTGATAAAAAAAAGACCAAAAGATGCTCTCGTAATAATCAGCGTATCGTTCGAAAATTTGTCAGTCCTATTTACAATCTATCGTATCCTCGTATCTTCCTATCCCTTCGCACTTTATCGTCTTCACTTCCGTTTCTCTCATCGCTAGACACAAATAGTTTACGGCTCAGAAAGATGCTTAAAATTTGTTTTTTTTTTTCTTCGGCGCCAATGCCGAATCTCCCAATTATAATCATCGTCGAGTCATTGCAGTAACGATTACAATCTTATTCGAAATTCGCGCCTTTTATCTTCGCTACTTATCGCTCCCTTACTTTAGCCACATATTACTTTTATAAATCTCATTTTCTTACGCACCCCGTTGTTTTCCCATCGGTCGCGTCTCGCATCAATAATCATCATCACTTTATAACCTTTAATTACGAACATTTAGGAAGATGTAATAGCGCTATCATTGATAATTAATATCTTCTGAAATTTTTTTAACATTCTCTATATAAAAAATCTGCATTGGGCTTTTTTTTCTCTCATTTCGTTCTATCTTTACGTTTATTGCTTTTCTCGTATTTCTTTTTGTGTTTTGTTTCTTCCACCGTCTTCTCTCGTCGTAGGCTTTGTTTTGTTTTGTTGTTTGTTTCATTTTATTGAATCTTGATCGCTTCTCAGAGCGATGCGTGTCGTCCTTTGGCTTTTCGCCGACTGTTGGTGTTTTTTTTTTTTTTTTTTTTAATCTTCGTCGTACGAAGTCCTCCACAATTTTTGTTTTTATACACAATCTATCTCGCCTCTCGGCTATCTATCGCGTTACTTTCTTCATTTTAAATCTTCTATGCTTTCTTTTTTTATTATTGGAATGGACGTTGATTATCGCTTCGTAATGGAATTCGTTGAATCGGTTAAAGACGAGTGTGTGTGTGTGTGTGTGTGTGTGTGTGTGTGTGTGTGTGTGTGTGTGTGTGTGTGTGTGTGTGTGTGTGTGTGTGTGTGTGTGTGTGTGTGTGTGTATGTGTAATACTATTTTAGTTATATTTTCCTCACATTAATTTTTGCGGTCGGTTTCATTACTCCGAGTGTGAATTTATTTGCGCGTATTTTTGCTTCTATACGCTATTTCGTTCAGTCACGACCTTCACAAATTGCATTTCATTACGACTTAGTGTTCGCATGTGTTCTTTTTTATTATACAGTACACGTTGATATGTCTAACGTATTTATGAATTTCGTTTGAAATTTATTGAATCGGTCTTCCGAACCTCTTTTTGTTTTATCATTCGTTTTCCACTAAACGAGTAAGCCACATCACCACATTATACCCAAACTCTGTTTTCCACTTGTCTCTCACACACACCCTCTCACGGACATTCTATTCTGTTAATGCTATATATATCGTAATTATATAGATTTTCTTTTTCTCTCATTCACGCGTAGCACACACACACGCTCGATAAATCTCCTTTCTCGTCATCTATTTATAAGGGTAATAAAGACTATTTATAATATTTATATAGAAAATTTTCTTTATACTGTAACCCCGATCGCGAAGCACGATCATAGCGTGAAAAAGGGAGACAAAAAAAGCTATGCTCTTCTTTAGCGTGCCAAATGGACTTGGAACAATCGAAAGATTACATGCACTCTCTCTTTTTCGATTTAATATTTTTTTTTTTTTAACTGAACAATCAATTTCATCGCTATTCGAGGAAAGAGGGAAGGGGCAGTCTCGCATTGGCACATAATCGGATAGTATTTCAATAATAATATCGTTGGTCTAACGCCAGAAGGTCGTACAATCTATGCTCGAACACAGCCGACACGCCCTGGTGGGTTTGAGCCATCGACACACTCGTCAGGCTTCTCTATACAGATCATATTTATATTTCATAACTAGAATCTACAATATTTTACGTTAATAAAAACAAAGCAACGAAAAAGAGGCAAGATGAATATTTAAAAAAAAATCTCGATTATATTTCGTCTAAACTTCGTCCCCGTTTCTTCTTCTACTAAAAAAACGAGGTTCATTCTCTTTTTTTTTTGCATTTACTTAACAGTAATTTTAAGCGTTATACGATAATTAAATAGATATTTATAAAACATTCACTGAGCGCCCTCGTGGCGAGGCCATTCACATTTTTTTTTGCTCTAAGAGACACGATTTTCATCGAATCGTTTCTCGCATTTTTATATTTGTTTAATTTATACTTATTAAAAATCTCGCCCTACTTCACACCGGTAAAAGGCTGACTCGTCAATGATTTGTCGGTTCGTAGATCCGCCATTTTGTAATACGCTCACCGTCGACCATTTCGTTTATCTTCTTTTTCAATACTCTTTCGTCGCTGTGCTAGCAACAAGTCTCGTCTAATCGTTGAGCAATTGTTGTATTCTTCGATCCCTCTTTCAAAGACGTTTCGTATTTTATACGCCATATCTTTATTTCTTCTTTATCGAACGGCGTTTATTAGGCCGTTATTCTTTCGCTGTATTACGTATTTCTCAGTACCTCTCATCTGTGTCAAGGGGACTTCCCCGTTTTTTTTTTTCAAAATGTCACGCACTTAAGCATTAAGCAAGAGAACGCTCTTGCTTAATATGTAAATCGTAAAGCAAATTCAGGCAGTGGTTTATGCATTCAGTCGCTCGTTTGTTGCATCCGACGTTGGCAATTCTTGTGGTTCTCGTCGTTTTGTAGTTGCAAGTTGTGTAATAGTTTGTTTCGATTTTTCTTTTACATCAATATATCAGTCCCTCGAGTTTCACGTCGAGATAATAGCGTTGATACATTTGGAATGTCGTAAGTTCGCGATACGTTTTACTTTTCCTCGTCGTCAGACTAATTATCTACGAGACGCAATTCAGTGTGCGTTTACTGGTAAACGCGAGTTTTATCGTTCGCGATCTCGAAGTCTTCGTAGGTGACGCTAGGATCGCTTTCACAAAACGATCCAACTTAATCTAAAACCACGAAATCGGTACGGGGCACCATCTCGATTACGTTTTCACTTAAAAACAATTGTTTGTTTCATTCTTTCGTTTGTCCCTTTTTGTTTTTGTTTGTTGATTTCTTCGGTTTCTAAAAAAAAAAAAATTCTTAAACAAGAAAACCCTGCGACGTTGCGGACATTTGCGCTCGCAGCGCAGTAACGCTGTTCATTATCTTCTTCTGATGACCGACGAGCGTTATGCCGAGGGCCGTTAATTCTTGTACGGTAACTCGCGCTGCCGCTTCGAGGGTCGTTACACCCGCTCGTTCGAAGCTTTCCGCGTATCTTGACATCTTGATTGATGCCAGCCACTCACTGACCGACGTCAATTGCGTCAGGTCCACTGCGTCCGGCGCCAATGGATTTGTGCCTCTGCGAATAGGAAATAATATGTGTTAGTTTTTTCTCTCGTTGATGCTTGAACGATTTTAGCTTCTAGAGGCTATCAATTCACACTCCATTTGGATAGATATACGACTGACGTATACACGAGTTTTCAAGAGGTAATTCGGGGCTTTTTTACTGGAACAAAATCTGAGTTGTTTATTCGAATCGGAAAGTGACCGTCGCGAAACTTCTGTAAGCGGGTCAATCCGCGTTAGAGTAGTTCGATGGTCCCGCCGCCAGGAGCGCTTTCCGATCCGAATATCTCTGTCCCGACTCTAGTAGTCAAGAATATTACTGGCGAGAAATGTTTCTGCAAAAAAAAAAAAAGAAACGCTAAGGAACTCATAAGGAACTATAATTATCTACGAGACAATCATCGATTGTAGAAACGTTTCGCACCAGTGACGACTATGTCACTCGTCTCGGGTCTTTCTACCGGACAATGGGCGAGGTTTATGTACATCTGGAACTCAAGTACGTTTAATCGAAAACTTGATGTTCTCGTGCTTTTCTATGTAGCGAAGACGATTACTGCAACATCATTCTATCATCGGATGAGTTTCGAGCCTCAATGATTCGTCAAGACTCTAATAGTCGAGAATCCATTTCGTGAAGTGGAGATACGGTGCATTATGTACACAAAATGGCGGCGTGGAGCTTCGTCCGCGAGCCGGTAGGTTTTTTTTTGTTGTTTTTTGTTCATCAAGAGCTTATCGGATTTTGTTCACAATTTATTCAACAGGTCATCTCAAAGGAAACAACAGAGTTATTTATTATAATAATAATAATGATAATAATAATAATAATAGTAATAATCGTTATAATAATAATTATAGTAATAATAATAAAAATAATGATAATAATAATAATAATAATAATCGAGGGATTACTTAACCTAGGTAAAAGGGGATTGGAGTTGTATGATAAAGTAGTATATATACATACAATAGTGCAATAAGGCCGTTAAGATCGTATTTATATACAAATTTGTTCTATACCTTAGGAAGTTTTGTTTAGCCTAATTTTACGCTGCACACGGCACACTTATAGGCTTTTTTTCTTTTAAACGAATAACTGGTATCAATAATAATAAGGTATTGTTTTCTCCTAGCGCGATAATAATACTATAGAAATTGAAACGATGAAAAAAATAGTGATTCCCGTTTGTCTTCGGACAGAGACAAATTATATAGACAAGGGCGAACAATTTACACACGGAATTGATTATTCATTACTTATGCATAAATGTTATATAAATACACTAGAGATTTTTTTAATGGATAGAAGATGGTGCGTGTATGAAGCAAGCAGTGCGTAGACAAACTAAAAGGGCGAGGGGGGTAGTTACACAAGCATAGGTAATTATGTAATACTGATTTAAATTGGTTTTCTTTTGTTTTCTTAATATTTTTTGTAGGTAAGGGCGAGGGTTCTGTTTTGCTTGTTATTGTTTTACCTTTTGCGCGAATGCACGTTGGACGTTGACGTGGCGGGTGGGGGCGGGGGCGGTGCACCCCTTTCCCGGATTCTGACAATCGTTAGTATTGTGTTAGTGCTTGCAGTACCTTGTTTTTTTTTTTTTTTTTTTTTTTTTTTTTTTTTTTTTTTTTTTTTTTTTTTTTTTTTTTTTTTTTTTTTTTTCTTTTTTTATTTTTTTTTTATCTAGAACTCTTCGAGATATTGTTTTGTATGTTTATCATTCTTTTCGCCTCATATATTCCATCATCGCTTCCGGTTTCGCCCTGGAAAACTCTCCGCGTTTCTTTACGCTCCCTCGAATTCCAAGAGCTCTTTGTTCGTCATCCTCTCGACGCGATGAGCGAGAGTAACGATTGTGGGCCGCGTTTATAATTGTCTGAGCTTTTTTGTTCATCTCTCGGGTTGGTTTTTTAAAATGTTTTTGTCGGGAATAACGACTGCCGGTTGGGAAATATAAATATGTGCGTGATCCGTGTGTGTGTGTTTGCGTACGTGTTTATCGAAAAATTGTATTGCTTCGTTTACGCGGTCTGACATTCAAGAAAAACAACTGCTAATGGTCCTTTGTTTAAACTAATGTAATACATACGACAGAATTACGATTTGGTTACTGTTCGATACGGTAAAAAAATTGCAAAAAGATGCTTTTCCCGCCTCGTTTGTATATTACGTATAGTTCAGTCTTTGCCGAGTATTACGAACTCGTATTTTTTTTTGTTTTCCATTTTTCTCGTCTGGTGCGTCTAGACATGCTCGAAAGACTTTTTTCTCCACGATGTATAAACTACCTGCCAATTTCTTTATTTTTTTTTTAGATCGTTCATATTTTTCTATCCGTACGTTTCCTCTCTTACTCTCTTACTTGATTTTTTTCTCTTCTCATCCTCGACTTACAATATATCCTATAAATATGTCGCTTTTTTATCTTTCAAGTATAAAAATACTATTCTACTAATGTTCCGAGCTGTGTTGCGTAAGGGCGAACGCGCTCTCACTGCTGAATAAGATAAGTCTCTTGTTCGTTTTTTTGTTTCTTTTTTTCTTCATTTCAATACGTTAATTTTTTTCTTTCAATGCTTCGTGTCAATAAATATCTTATTTATATGTATTGTAAACGGACTTTTGTCATTGTTTGTAAAAAAAAAAAAGAAAAAATGAAACGAGAACAAAAATTCAGTTACTTTTGTATCAATAGCGAAGAATTTTCTGGAAAGTCTATAGCGTTTTTTTAAAACTGCATTTCTAATACAAATACACTAAGCTAACACGTATTCGTTGGTTGGATTCGTCCTCTATAACTTTATCCCTTCCCCCTCGTGTGTCTCTTCTCTTCGCTTAATTTTTATCCTCCATATCCCTTTTGTGTCTATTTTATAGATTTTTTGTTTTAATTTCTCGCTAACTTCTTTATTAAGATTCTATAATGTCTACTAAATTCATCTGATAATAGATCTAAGCTTAGAATCCTCAAGCTAACGTGTTTTTACTTTTCATCGCTCGTTCTATGGAACGAACGATCTCATTTAGAATTTGCCCCACCTCAAATTGCTTATCGGTCCCCTCCTTTCCCTCCCCTCTCCTTCTCTCACCGTCCCACTGAATAACTACATACTTATTATAATTATCCATTATTGTATAAATACGATTATAATAATCGCAAAAAACACGAATTCTAGAAATTTTCTCTTTTTCTACGATAAATATACACGATGTCACAGAGATGATCGGTAGAAAAAAGAAATCGGTGAATACGCGTTCGGCGTCCGAGAATCGAACAAACTTTGCTCTCGAGAAAATCTCCAGTGACAAAGTTTCTTCGGTGTCCAATCCCCAAACACGAAACCCCGATTCTCACGACCAAATTCAGTCGACGGTCTCGGTACAGTTACCTCTAAAAAGTGTTAATCGAAAAAAGATCATAATATCCTCATGTATCTCTATATAACACGTGACACATCGATTACGAGAAGATAAAAAACGTTCTACACGACGATCGATGATGACAATGTTTACGAACAATATATATGTGTATATATACGTTTAGAAGAAATAAAATAAAAACTGGCCCGGACGCGTTCGCAAACCGGCCACGGAAGGAATTCTCGAAGTTACGCGACGTAAAAATAAAAGAAAGCTCAAAGGAAAACATCTCCAAGAAAAAATGTCATCGAATCGCATCGTTGTCGAATTCGCGTTATCAATTATTTTGGGAAATTTGTGAGTGTGTGTGTGTGTGTGTTACGTTGAGGGGCTCTGTTTTTTTTTTATACTTCGTATAGTTTATTTAATGTTTCTTGTTTTCTGTTTGTTTTTTTTACGTTTTTCGGACCTGTCGCGAGGCCCTCAGCCAAAGTGAGTGAACGGTACCCAGTTCGGATAAGTCAGAGGTGGTTGATGGGGTAACGCGTGTGTTGCCGCGTGTGTGTGATAGTGTAGGCTACGTCCGGCTCCCGCTGGCATTACTGGAACGGCAATAGTCGACTGGGCATGATGGGACTGATGGCCAACGGCGCCTGTTACATCTACGAACGGGGGTCCCGGACCGCCACCGCTACCAACGTTCCCTACGCCTGAGCTATTGTTCATCGATTGTCCTGTTTGACCGACAGCGGTACCACCACTTCCGCTCGGCGTCGCGTGGCTCGTGACGTAGTACGGATTGTGTGCAGGCGGCCTCACGCTGTTGTTTTCGCACGGCGCGACGAATAAACGATGAAAATTTTTCATTATTTCCACGATTGGTGCGAACGAGATGATCGATGGCGAGTTGTTGTTGTTGATCGGATTGGATCGTCGTTCGTTGTTGTTGTCGTCGCAGTCGTACAGTTGGTCGATCGTTGATGGACAGTTGGTTGGCAGAATTGGCAGTGTCGTAGTTGTTGAAGACGGGTACCAAAGACACCACAAAACCAAAACCACAAAGAATTAGCCCAGAAAAAGGGGTTGTGTGGGACATAAAGGCGGAATAACAATTTTTGTAAATAAAGCGGTTTTTTTTTTGTTTCTCTCTCGGGACAACAACGTGATAGAGGAACATACGAAACGTGGAGAGGAATTTGGTTTCTTTTTGTAGGAATGCTTTGTAAAAAAAAATTTAAGATGAAAAAATACAAAGACAAAAAAGCGCCAAAAGCGATTGAAGCTTTCCGAAAGCCACCGCCACAAAAAAAACGATGTTTTCAAAAAGAGAAATCAACAACTGATACAAAAATAGAGTATGGCCGCAAAAAATATTTTTTTTTTTAAATCGTATCTATCCCCTTGTCGTCCATAAATTAATTTTGGATCCAACGCCGGATGCGAATTTTGAAGAAATTCTCGACAGGATGTTTTGTAAAAAAAATATATATATATGTATATATATAAAAAAATATAATAAATAAATGTGTCCAGAACATTTGCCCCTTTCCAGTAATGCCAATCAGGTTTCCACAGCCACAGCCAAGTTCTTGGATTCTTTTCGTTACTTTTTTGTTTTTTTCTTTTTCTTTTCTTTTCAATCCTCTAGTTGTTTCGAAGCTGCGCGAATAGGATGCGCACGTGAGCACGGTTTTGGCGTGAACTTCCGGTCTAACGGGGCAAAAACGCGAGTTATGCAATCGGGGCAAACCCCAGCATCGAGTGAGGCCCCCACGTGCGGACTCGGCGCCCTCTCGTAGGAATGCTCGCTTCGCACTTATCCTACAACCTCGCACAATCGTTCTTTATTTTCGTTTGTATATTCAATCCCTCTCGCCGCACACTTTTTCTTTTCCTCGATTTCTTTATCGTCATCTCACGCGGCCGTCGAGTAAAAATTAATTTATGGACACGATGGTGGGCATGTGTACGAAAAAAGTCGCGCGTGGCATGCGGCAATGATTCATGTTAAGGAAATCATATACGAATGGCGCGAGCGCGCTGTCCCGGGAAATTATCGCAAAAAAAAAAATATATATATAGACTCGTACTAAGATAAAGATATATTGTTAAGACATATTGTTCTCAAGTACAAAAATATTTCCCAGGAACGCGCGACGCATGCGTGATGAAGGCGACATATAGTGGTAACATATTTAAAGGCCCCTGAATGATATTTTGTCGTAAACTTTTTAACGAACGAACAAATGAAAGATTATTCCTTACGTATCGTTTTCTATTCCTCGACATTAAAGTAGCTTCATTATTTGTTAAATCGCAAATTTTTATCTATTTATCGTTATATTCTCATCGCTCTTCTTTTTTTTGTTTTTTGTTTAATGTAATATCTGCATCTTCCTATCCTGCACTAGCTAAATCGATACTCGAAAGAAGATTCGTGAGAGAAAAGAGTATGAAGTAGAGCGTCGGTATATGATGAAGCGTGTTTTACCTGTTCTGAGCGATCTTTCTCAGCGTATCCGGGCTCCGTATGAGCTTGTCGAGTGTCTGCGTTAGATTGGCGAACGTGGGCCGATGAGTTCGTTCCTTCTGCCAGCAGTCCAGCATTAATTGGTAAATCGCCTCGGGACAGTCCATCGGTGCCGGTAGCCGATAGCCCTTTTCGATTGACTTTATCACATCCTGATTCGACCAGTTCCAATATGGACGCTCGCCGTACGACATTACTTCCCAGCAGACTATGCCCATGCTCCATACGTCCGAAGCGCTCGTGAACTTCCGGAACGCTATTGCTTCCGGTGCGGTCCATCGTACCGGAATTTTTCCTCCCTTTGAGAAGAAAAAACGTTTTGTTACATTAAATTTTTTTTTTTTCATATTTAAAAATGTTTTTTTTAAGACTTAAAGATGTTTTTTTTATATTAAAAAAATGTTTTGTTGTTACATGAAAATTTTTTTTCCTGAGGTATTATTTTATCCATTAGATAGAGCAACGATACCGATGTCTGTAACGATTTCTTTCTAATAACAGAAATTGCGCTCCAAGGTACCAATGAGAATTTTAAGATTTTTTAAAAACTACGTTCTGTTTGTATTCGAGCTATTTGAAAATTGGATATTTGAGGATGAAAAGCAATTACTAACCCGTGTCGTGTATGCACCCTCCGTAGCGCTTTCGATCTCTCGACTGAGACCGAAGTCGGCGATTTTACAGACGAGGGCGGCGTTGACAAGTACGTTTCTCGCCGCCAAATCTCGATGAACGTAATTCATCTCGGCGAGATATTGCATGCCGCTTGCAATACCCCGCAGCATACCGACCAACTGAAGAACCTGAAACTTTCCGTCGTTCGCACGTAGAAACGTGTCCAAGCTACCGTTCTCCATGAATTCCGTTATTATCATAACTGGATTGCTCTTGGTGACGACACCCTGAAGAAATATGACGTTCGGATGCTCGAACTGGCCCATTATCGAGGCCTCCGTGAGGAAATCGTTACGGGCCTTGTCCGCCGAACCGGGCTTCAGCGTCTTTATCGCAACGTCGATTTCCGAACGTCCGTCCGGTGGTAACTTTAGCTTGCCCCGACACACGTCACCAAATTCACCCCCTCCTGGAAAAAAAAAAATTTAAGTAATTGTGTCAAAATTTGTACGACCGCTGTAGGAGAAGAAATCGATAGAAATTTGGCTCACCTATTATCGCTTCTATCGTGATGTAACCAGCGTCGATTTCCCTTGCGAATTCACGTACAGCTTGATTGGGATCCTCGTAAGTGTGAGGATCGACGTAACTTCGAGCGCCGGCACCACCAGGTCCTCCAGAACCGGCAGCAGCAACACCGACTGCAGGTGTGAACAGCGGTGTTGTCACTGAAACGTCACCAAAACAGAGTCATTATATTAACACTCGGGTCGGTGCGATTAACGATTTTACGAACGTAATTTTTTTTCTTTTTTTTTTCTTAATTTTTTCATCATATGCCTCTCTTTTGTTTTTGTTTTTGTTTTTTTTTTTCACATTCGCACAGTCGATATTTCGCACACACATTGTAGAGTATCTATGTGTAAACTTTGTTCTGTGTCTCGACGCTACAAATTTAATTATTTCTCTGTAATTTATTTTTATTCAGTAAAAAGTTAACGCAGATATATCGATATTCGGTTAATTCATTGATTGATCTTTCGTTGATCTAAATTTACGGACACAGAACTCAGGCAGGCAACAAAGATGCAACACGTGAAAAAAAAAGAAAAATGTCTTTTTCTTACACTTATCATCATCAGGCAGACGCAACAACACGCAGAACACGGAACAAGAATTATTCAGCAGCATGCATTTACAAATATATAAAAACACTCTTTCATTCACGAAATATATATATTTTTTTTTCATCGATCATTTCATTGTTCTCTGTGTTGTTGTTTGTTTTCGTTTTTTTTTGTTTCATAACTACAAAAAAAACAAAGATACGATAAACAATAACGTAGTCGATAAAAAAGCTTGAGCGCAGTGTGAAAGCTTTGAAGCGATCTGGAGAATTGAAAAAAATGTGAAAAGTTATTGTGTATTAGAACCTTACTAGTTTTTTACGATTCGTCTATTGTACCTCATAATTTTTTAGAGGTTATTCTCGTACCTATTGCGCGATCGAATAAATGAAATTTTTTTTGTCCAGCAAAAATAGCTTGCTCTTTTTTTTTAACAATGGACTTACGCGAGGATTTGCTCTTGTTGTTGGTATGGGTTGTCACAATCGGTGAACTGTCCATTTTGCAGTGCACTGTGAACAACACAACAACCAACAAACTGATTGACAAAACGGCAAACGAAAAAAAAAAAAAAATTAAAGAAAAGCAGCGGCAGCGGCGTAAGCGTCGGCATAAAAAATTACTTGGCAAGCGACAGACTCGACTAATTTTTATCGAACGGGCCTGTCCTCTTCTACGGATGAATTTTCGTATCGTTCTACCCATTAAATTATCTAGCAAGCCAAAAGACAATCGATCATGCATCGAAAAAAAAACAATTCAGCAAAAACGAGATCAATTCAGCATTCAGGCAAGCACTGAATCATCGTCGACACATTTCTCTCTATCAACATTTCGTGTACAAATAGAGAATCTAAAAAAAACAACAAAAATGCTGAAACAACAAAAAGTAGAACAACGAGGGATGCATGTCCGATGCGTGTGCACAAAACTACTTCGAAGAAACGATAGAAAAAAAGTAAAGTTAATTCGAGTGAAGATCGGAAAGAAGGAGAAAAAGAAACGAACATGATAATACAGAAAAAACAGAAAAAAAATGTTTGAGGTGTTTGGAGAAGACTTACTGTAGGTCACAACTAGTCCTGTAGTAGCAGGCGATTGTGTACATTGTTTCAGAGGTTTTTTTGATTTTTTTTCATAGGTTTTGTTCATGGAGGTGGCAGGTGGTGGTTCGATAGATTAGGGATATGCACGCACATGAAAAAGAGAGAATCGAAAGAAATTTCGTTAGACACATTCTTTTTTTTGGTTTTTTTGTTTCTTTTTTTTTATAATTTTCTACGGGCCAAATGGTGATCAAATTTCTCAATAACGCGTTCTTTTCACCCTTGTTTTTGGACAAGAGTGAAGATTGTTTTTCTTTTCTTTTTTTTTACGAAGGGTAAGGGGTGAGAGTTCGAAAATATATATACTTTCTAGGGCGGTTCGAGTGGGTTTTTGGTAAGGGGGAAATTGGTTTCCAAATATTAGTCACATGACACGAGGGCAGCAGCAGTGAGACAACTATAAAGTGATAAAGGGGGGTTGGTTTCGGGCTCAAGTGAATATATATATTTATACTTTAATATGTATATCGATAATAATAATCTATAGTAAGAGGTCTAAAAGAGCATCGATTATTCGTTGACGTACCTTCGCCGTTTCTGTACTCGAGGGTGTCGCAGTCACTCGGTTGTTTCTTGTTGCATTCGTCCGAAGCCCTGCTGTATCGTAAAATTACATATTCAAATTCATTCGTATTTTTTTTGCACATGCTTTGTTTTCTAGTTCAATTTAATCTATTTACCTTCTCAGGAAAAGTACGGTCATTATTATAACTACGACAAGAAGAACGACCACTGCAACTATAGCGCCGGCAATTATGCGCACTTGCATGTTGTCGTCGTCACCAACATAATCTGCAAAGAAAAAAAAAACATCAAAATAATTAAATAATGAATCGCTGAAAACATTTCTTTTTTCTTTTCCGCCGTTTTTCAACGTCCGTATAATTGGAAGAAAAAAGATAGTCGATGCTCACCGAGACCCATAGTGTGCGGTGTCTTTTTGTAAATAACCGGCGTGTACTCGCCCCATCCTCTCGTAGTCTTGGCTCGAACTTGAATGGCATAATCGGTTGCGGGTTTGAGGCCTTTGAAAGTTGCTGATAGATCGGACGTTTGAATGACCGTGGCATTAGTCGCGTCATCGAACCGCGGATAGCCTCTCACTGAAAATCAACGAAGAATCTCATTTGTTTAATTATATATTTGGCAGTTTTTTTACAGCGCTTAATTTTGCCGCGCTAATACGTTAAGCGATTAGACGATAAATTAACGATCTTTCTGCCGCACCTTCGTATCTCTCGACGAGATCACTGTCGCCGCTCAGTTCCGTAACCGGTGCGTCCCAGCTGATGCTCAACTCGCTGCTCTTGACGTTGGTGATTCTGACATTGCTGACGAGACTCGGGACACTGGCTTCGGTCGTCACCGTTATATCAACGTACTCCGAGCGGGCAGCCAGCGGCGATACTCCGTTCTCAGCGAAAACTTGGAAGCGGTAGGTCGTCACTGCGTTCAAGCCGGTGATCGTGATTTTCGTGTCGTTGAAGATTTCCTGAGCCACAAGTTTCAAATTCACATTAATTATTTTATAATACAATAACACCTATGGTATCCCGAGCGCGAATGCATGGTCCAAAACTTACCGTATTCGGAATGTATTTGACTCCCATGCTGCAGGCGTCGCAAACAACCCTGTAAGTCGTGTCCGTTCGTCCACCTTGAAGATGCGGCGCGTTCCACGATAAAATAACCGTTGACTGATCAACGAAGTTTACCGTGAGGTTTTGCGGCGCCGATGGCGGTTCTGAAAATGTAAAAATGAAGGTTCCAAATATCGACTACACGATTACCAGCACACTGTTAAAAAAAATTCCAAATTTAATCTATTCTAGAAAAATTCTAAAAAAAAACTGCTACATTAAAATGAATATACAATTGTCATGAAAAATGAATAGACTTTCAGAGTGAAATTAAAGTAAATTATTAAGAGCAAATTATTTGCAAAGTATTTAATATACTGTACGTTAGTTTTTCATCACAATTCTACATGAAATGTAATATACCACTTTATGCACAAAAACTTGCAATACCGCTATATTAAGGAGGGAGTCTCGCTGCGCGCAGACTTCGCATAAGTTCGACAACAATAAGAGAAAATTGCAAGTACTTCTTGGTGGTGTAAAAATCTGAAAAAAATCATGTATACTAAAGGTACTGAGAAG
>JAPYZC010004338.1:0-13047 GCA_030522665.1 Ichneumoninae sp. A BG-2022a
ATTTTTTTCAGATTTTTATCCGATCGAGAAGTGTTTGTAATTCTCTTTTATTCCTCTCAAACTTAGGCGGCGTCAGTAATTGCGCTAGTACTACCTTAAGTTTCATCTCTCTTCACAATCACGTATCCGACGTCGAATACGTTACCGAAATAGTTTGTACCGAAATAGTTACCGAAATAGGGCGATAGGGTGGAATATAGCCAGAAATTTAGTCTGGAACAGAAACCGCATGGCTAATTAACTTAATCATCATATCAGTCTGCATACACATGCGGATACTTCGTTCGGATCGAGGCCGACATACGAGGAACATAAGCAGCAGCACCGTCCGCACCCGAGATAGGTAATCACATTTGCGATAGCAGCCAAGTAGAAAATCGATTTTAGCAAGTGAAACTATATCGCGGGTAAATACTCCGCGCTCCTTTCCTCGGAGCCCACTTTCATCCTCAGACACTTTGTCTTTCGCCTTCATTGTACTCCAACCCCACTTCGCGTAAGTGAGCTTATTAATTGGTATAATTGTATCAGAGAGATAGCTCGTGCTGTTCGAAAGCGAGAGAACATTATACGAAGAGAATATGGCTAATGAGATTTTGCATCGCTGAATAGCAGGTGAGAAACGTCGTGCCCCTTTCGTTATATAATCACCGTATCACAAACCGGCGAGCTCTTTCCACTCCGCGCCACGGTCTGCGTAATTGTTAATTCATAATTGCTCAATCCCGCCGGTGGATCCTTTGGCCAATTGCCAGCGCACGAAATACACTCGAATACTGGATGTACTTGTACAATATTGCGTGGGGCAAATTCGAGGAAATTCTATTCGCACGACTCCAATTAAACTGCACAATGAGAACCACTTGTTAACAGAAATACACATTATGGTTTTGCATTCGCGCGCTATTTAATTCGCACTCGACGAGTGATTGCGCTTCGGCCAGCGAGCGGACCGCGCGGTCTCTTTGAGACCGAGAAAAATTAGGTTTCGGGAAAAGTTTCGTCGGAGGGGAGGAAGGCGAACTTCGAAATTCTGCGACTCTTCGCCGTCGTTTCCGGACTTTCAATGGTTTGAAAAATTCCCATTTCAAAATTTCCGGACTTTCCGACTTTGGCGCCATTCCTGAAAAGTAGTAACACGCTCATTTAAAAGATCTGTTGACAAATTCGAAAAGTTTGCTCAATTTTTTTTACTCTTCGACTCAGAACTTATAATCTCGTTTGTAAATAATGATAAATCGTTATTTATAGATTTAAGTAAAAACTTGTTGAGGTAATCCGAACGGTGCCGCGAAGCGCGAGTTTCAGAGAAGATTTCTAACATTTCTCGATGGGATAAAAATCTTTAAAAAATGAACTTAATGGGAGATGTTGCAAAGATCGTTTTGATGAAATAATAATTCCGATTTGTTATTAAAAACTTGTAAAAATCATACAAAACATTCGTTTATTTTTCTGAATAAGTATTTTTATCGTTAATTTGTCAATAACATTTTGGAATTATTATTACATAAAAACAATATTCGCAGCAGCTCCCATATGGTTGATTTTGTTCATATTTTTATCCCATCGAGAATTGTTTGAATTTTTCTCTGACACTCACGTTTGGCGGAAATGTAAAGCTCGGACCATCTTAAATAACTTATATTATTAAAAAATGAAGAACATGAAGAACATGAAAAAATGAAGAACATGAGAGGTGCGGCAAAGATTTTTTTTTGTGAAATAATAATTCCGATTTGTTATTAACAAATTGAAGATAAAAATCATAAAATAAATCGTTTATTTTTCTGAATATGTGTTTTTATCGTTAATTTGTCAATAAAATTTTGGAATTATTATTATTACATAAAAACAATATTCGCAGCACCTCCCATACGGTTGATTTTGTTCATATTTTTATCCCATCGAGAAATGTTTGAATTTTTCTCTGAAACTCACGTTTGGCGGAAATGTAAAGCTCGGAATATCTTAGATTACTTACATTATAAAATTTGCCTCGGTTTCCGTTCTCTTCGGTATATCGCAAACGAGACACGGGGAAGAAAGCGAAGCGAAATATTTGAGTGCAGATTCGAAACAAAATCCGCATTGCTCTTTGTCATGGCGCACACGTCACTCTGGTGTACGTGTGACAGCATAGTCAACGTTGAAAGCTTCTTCACAGATGCATGAAAGAGAATTCATCTTGGTATCTGTCAGCTTAAAAATTCTATTCATATGCTAGCGTGTCTCAATACATATATGTTATATACATATATATACATATATATATATGTATATATATGTTTTGTGTAGATTCTGCAATGTGTCCACAGCTCGTAACACATGTATCCAGAGACTGGTTGACATGCGATATGCAAGCTTATTCAGCCACTCGACAAGACGATGACACCGAACGTGACGATTATTTTATCGACCGTTCTCGAAAGCCGTACAACACTTTTATTCTCGGAGCGAAATACTGTCATGGATGACGTGGAGTATGATCCCCTACGCACCATGTCAGTTGTATTTTCCATTTTATTTATATCCATTCTTCCTTTTCCCAATTTTTTTTATCTCTTTGGGAAAGGTTTATGGTCAGAAAGAAAAAATGTCACAATTTCTGTCTCCTTGGGCCTTCGTTCGCAAAATGTGGGACCATTTTTTTAAAGTTATTAGATCGTCGTAAAAGGTTAAAGTTATTAGATCGTCAATACAGGGTAAAAGTGGGGAATATGGCTTGGTCCATATGTCATTGATTTCCGTGTTAATCGAGGTGGGCCATATGCACCATTTTTACCCTAACTGCGAATTGTCCTACAACCCCAAGTATATTTTCCATTTTATTCATCTCCATGATACTTTTCCCACAAAAAAAATTTAATCGGAAAAGCTTAATCAGAAAAAAATGGCAGCATTTTTGTCTCCTGGTGCCATTGCGCCATTTTGCGCCATTTTTTAAAAAAGTTTAAAAAAAGTAAACATGACCACATCAATGACCTAATTTCGTAAGGATATATAAGCTGGGTAAAGGGATAGCTTGTTCGCCCTCTTGGCATTAGACCGTCGATATAACCGCGAATTATCCGACACCCAATTAGGATACTTCGCAAACAAGTCACTTTGCAATAGGTCACCTTGACGGGATAAACGGTAAAAGCCCGATGTTACCCGGCAAACGGTGTCTCGCCCTGGGGTGTATTAATGATGCGTCGATACTTTGAATTCCGTGTCGAATACAAAGCCGGTATGCGCAAAGCAAGCCCTGCCACGCTGACCATGAGCCTGTGGAGGACTCGGAGCTAAAATGAAAGTTCACAACACCCTCCAACAGTCGAGGTACCACGAGAAAATCCTAGCGTAATTGGCAGACGAGTGCTTTGAGAAGGTTATTGCGGCGTCCGGCTCCCCTTTGTCGCACGTCTGACCACAGCCAGACCGAGATCACTGAACGCGTACGGGAAACCTTTGTTGGCAAACACGATATTTCGGCTAAAGGTATTTAAAGGTATTTAATTAAGGTCCGCTTATCCGAGGTAATGTGCGAAGAGCGCACGTCGGATAAGTGAAATGTCGGCTAACACGGATAACATACTGAATTCAAACTGGTACTGCTGTCGGGAGTAGAAATTTTCGAGCGTTACATCGGGCCCTGATGGGGTCCTGATAAGGCCTTATCAGGCCTTATTAGAGGACCCTATCTGGGCCCGATGTAACGTTTGCACTCACTGTCCCGTTTTGCCCCGCTGTGTCATTTTGCCCCGGTCTCCCCTACTCGGGATCCTTCAAGCGATCTAGTCATATTAGTAGTACAATACGGTAAAAGTGGTGAACGTGGCCCACCTCGATTAACACGTAAATCAATGATATATGGACCGGGCCATATTTCCCACTTTTACCCTAAACATATTGCCAATGCTATACATTCAAACAGTTATCATCTTATACTAGTTTTATACCCAACGATAATTGTTCACATTGACAAAGGGCCATCGAGCTGAGTCATTCACCCGTCAACAAATTCATTAGGGGAGAGCGGGGCAAAACGGGATAACGAGACAAAACGGAATTTTCCAATAACTTTTGGACGGTGGCGATGGTGGTACGTGGGGCAAGACGGGTTTGAAAGTCCGGTTGTATCGTCGGGACAAAATGGGGCATCTAAAAATGATTGGAAAATCGAGTTTTTACCTCACTGACCCATTTTGCCCCGGCCTCCCCTAATTTAAGTCTAGCCGAAGAACTGCGGTGTTGCCGTTTGGCAATATGCAATATGGGTGAACAGAGATAAGTTGGTTAGGTGTCAAAAACTGTTACACGTTATCTATTGGCAATAAACTCACTACACTACTACTTATTTAATGCGAACTAAAATTCAAGCGAAGAATGATCCGTTTATTCTTTGAATTCCTTATTGAATAAAGAGCCGGTAAGGTAAACGGCCCAGTTTCCGCCACCTTTCCGCCATCTTCAATTGTTAAAGGGAATATTTTATTAAAAATATACGTATCGCGGCATTAATCAAGGGTAAACCGCTCTTCAATATGCCGTCAATTTCGTTTGTAATTAACGTATACTGTATTCATTATTAGTATAACTTGCGATTAATGGCGGTAACTGGGACAGCGGCGGAAACTGGGCCGTTTACCTTATGCGTAAATTAAGCCCTGTAAATTAAGTCCTGTGCTAACCGCGTGCCTGTGGAGGACTCGGAGATAGAATGAAAGTTCACAAAACCCTTCAGCAGGCGATGCATGGCGAGAAAAGTGGCGCGTAAATGAGAGACGGCTGCTTTCGGAACGTTCTTTCTGCGCGCAGCTCCCCTTTCGCTCACGTCTAATCACAGCCAGACCCAGATATCTGAACGCGTGCGGTAAAGCTTTGTCGACAAACGCTCCCCCTGCCGCTACACTCTCGAGTTATTTATGTGAATCGCAATGCTCGACACACAGTGTTTCGGGAAATTTAATTAAGGCAAGGAATTAATGAATTTATTTAAAGCCAAGTGGAACGCCAATGAAAACCACAGTTACCTTCATTTCCCTCTTGTTAAGGTAGTCTTTGCGAATGGTGATCGTTTCGCATAAGTTTCAGAGAAATAAGAGAGAATTGCAAACACTTCTGCTTGGTATAAAAAAGTGAAAAAATTAAAGCATGTTGTATAAAAAATATGATAAAAAAGGATATGATAAAATATGATTAAAAAAGTATAAAAAGGTATAAAAAAGCGAAAAAATTAAAGCATGTTGAAGGTGTGAAATTATTAATTTCGCGTAATAATACGTCCAAAATATTATTAACAAGTTGATGGGAAATAAAATTGTTCAACAATATTTTTTTTTTTATGAAAATGATTCGATCACTTTTCCGAATACGTATGAATTTTTTTAGATTTTTTAATTCACTTTGAGTTTTTTTTATGGGGAAAATGTGTAGAAAGTCACAAAATTCAAGGTGACTTTAAAAATCTGTAAAATTCATACGTATTCAGAAAAATGAATGAATCATTTTCATTAAAAAATCGGAAAAAGTTTCCGGTAGATTTGTTTGAACAATTTTAGTTTTCATCAATTTGCCAATAAAATTTTGGATTTATCAATATGAAAAATTAATCTTTTCAGCACCTTTAATATGCTTGATTTTTTAAAGATTTTTGTATCATCGAGAAGTGTTTCCAATTTTTTTTGTATCTTCGAGAAGTGAACACCATTCGCAATACCTACCTTAAAGCGATTGTTATTCGAGATGCCTCTCCGTTTTCGTAGCTCCGGGGCTTCGCTCGCTCGGTTTGTATTTTCCGAAACATTGAACATGTCGTTTCTAATTTTCGCTGTGTATCTTTCATTCCAGACTGCCCGCGGGCCAGAAATACGGTAGTCATCCATTTCACTGCTATCAGCTGAACGGGCCAATTTTTGTTGTCCGCCCCAATTTTCATTTTTGACGCTGCAATTCAGAGCGGCACAAAATCAATTAATCGAACTCGGTGGCACATTCGATTCTGTCATCGATCGCCGGTATTTGCTTTGGATCATTTGAAATATCGAGTACATTGGCCTTTTTCAAAGCACCTGGTCGCTCCGCATTGAAACGGAAAAACGTAGGGAAGAGCGGGGCAAAATGGGACAACGGGGCAAAACGGCGTTTTTGGGCAAAACTAAATTTTCCAATCATTTTTGGATCGGACAAGGTGGCAAAAGGGGGCAGAAAAACCTGATGCATCGATGGGGCGAATTCGGGCATCCAAAAATTATTAGAAAATGACGTTTTGCCCAAAAACCCCGTTTCGCCTAAAAACACCGTTTTGCCTAAAAACCCCATTTTGCCCCGTTGCCCCATTTTGCCCGACTTTACCCTACTCGAAACCATCTTCATTGCCTCATTGTCATTTCTCCACTCGGCTCGTTTTTACCTTCGAGCTCGAGCGAAATATTTAACCAGTGTGTCGAAATACTCGAGTACCTTTCTCCGTCGCTGTTTCTCTATAGACATACCTTTGTTTCCCTCTTTCCTTTTTTCATTTGTCCCCGAGGCTGTGCGGCGAAAAACTGAAAGCGTCGTAAAGAATCGAGAGAAACTCGACGAAGGGGCCCGGGAGTGAGATCGTTTATCCGCCTTCGCCAGAACCGCGAATCCACTCGTCGCCCAAGGCTACCTCGTACCAGAGAATTACGATGAGACTATTCTCGATATTATATTTACTTTGCCCTTCTTCCGGTAGAAAAAATAAATCAAAAAATTATTCCCCTCTATCCGCGCCACTCTTGAGGAACAGTCAAGCTTATGTTTCTTCGCTGCGGTTTTTCATTACATTCGTTTATACTTTGGACGAAATTCTGTACCACTCGTCTCTTGTAACTGTATTATTAATTCTATATTTGTTTTGAATTTATCACATCTGCGGTATTGGACTTTCTGTAATTTTTAAATTTTTTCGTCGCCTACTTATTGAAGACCCTGTATTGCACTTGTTGTACTGCCTCCAATCTTTCACTCAATTATACACACTGAGAAAAAAAAATTGTTGGATTAAGGTGGTATTAGCGCAATGACTGACGCCGCCTAAGTTTGAGAGGTATAAAAGAGAATTACAAAAACTCCTCGATCGGATAAAAATCTTTAAAAAATCAAGCATATGCAAGATGCTGATAAGATTGTTCGTCCATAATAATGATCCCAAAATGTTACTCGTTTTCTTTATGTTAAAATTTGTTTAAAATCGTAATTTTCAAGTATTAGATAAAATTTTGAAAAAATTCATATGTATTCAGAAAAATTAACAAATCATTTTCGTAATAAAAAAAATTTGGTTGCCGGATAATTTGTTGCCCAATTTTTTTTTCAGTAATTTGTGATGAACATTCTGAAATGATTATTATGCACAAACAATCTTTTCAGCACCTTTTATATGCTAGAATTTTTTCAGAGTTTTTCTCATCGAGTAGGGTTTGTAATCTTTGTCTTTTTCTCTCGAACTTAGGCGACGTCAGTCATTGTACTACCTTAAGCAAATGCGCGCTGACAAAAGGTGTATTTTATTGGTATAACAAATATGTTCGTTTCAATCGACAAATTTTAAATAAATTGAAGCAAATAATCGTTTAACAAAACAATGCTTTATTTGTACCAAACAAATAACAGCTTCGAACCTATGTCACCGCGACTTTTGGTTACTCCAACAATTTCTTTTTCTCAGTGCACTAATCATTTAACAGCGCATGCCTCATCAATAAATAACACAATAAACAATAAACAACAATAACTCTACAGCACATTCAGCTTAGCTCAAGCCCACATTTTCCAGTTTCTTTTTGCCTCTCGGAACAGGAAAAATTTGTCGAATATTGTGAATGAGGACGGATTATCTTGAAATTGATAATTTAAAAAATGGCATCTCTAGTCGGCCCGATAATAGTAACAGAGCGATCCAAAAGTGGAAGTGATGCGCGGTACCCCGTCTGTTTTCCGATCGCGCTGTTACAATTGTTATCGTTGGATAAAACATTTTCTTGAAACAACGTTTGAATATTTTTCGGGGTTAGTAAAAATAATTCCGTTGTAGATACGCACCATGTATCGAAAAAAAAGCTTAACACCCTTCGTCGAACATGCGTCGGTACTTTGTTTATCGGCATTCATTATTCATTGAAAAAATCACGGTGTACATTCGATATAATTTTTCCGCGTGTGTGCAAAACGAACACGCCCCATAATGCATGCCCGCCCCGCGGTCACAATGGTACTGGATGCGGTAATTTTCCATGCGAAATGATTTCTTCATGCATAGAGATGATCTCGCTCGCCGTACACCGATTGATCGTCTGCCAGCGGGATTATTTTATGCCGGATAAAAAACACCTGCGGCGCATTCAACGTTTCAGCCGGAACTTCTACACCGCGCTGTATTCACAAAATGGTATGGCTATATCCATGCAAATACGCCGAGCCACAACTCCCCGAACAATATTTATTCGCATAGCTATTGTTTCTCTCCGAACATCCCCTCCCCCCTCGTTCCTCTTGCCAGATCCATCTATTACAAATAATCGTAGCGACGACTCGCTCTCGAATTTATTTGTGCCGACCAACGAGCTTTTCGCCCCGAATAAACATCGGCGCACGATGCGTCAATATCTTGTGCTCCACGCTTTATTATTCCGAATTTCGTTACCTTTGAAAACCGTCGGCAGCGGCGGAGATAAAAGAATACCGAACGGAATTGGCGCTAAAGTGAAAAGCGTGAAAATCGAGATTTTCACAAAGCCTCCTCATCCAATGTACTCTTGTGTACAAAGCTTCTATTAAAAATCACTTTTCACTATTTGTTGGCTTTCGCGTGGCGGAATTTGTCCTTTGAAGAAAATAACAATAAATCAACACTTTAAACGGCAACTCGCGTCAGAAAGAAAATATTAATTTTTCGTAAAATAAACAAAAAATCAGAATGCGATAAAATTTAAACGATTCAATCGATCCTCGCCGAATTGAACAGGGATAATCGATAATAGTCCCTTTAATAGACTCAAAAATTGTACGAGCAAGCGTGCGCATGGACTTTTTTTTAGCAAATTCAAAACTGCCTAAAATTTGCGCTGTTAAAATAAAATGTAAATTTAATTTACTGGAACTTGAAATTTGCTTACATTACTTACATTGATTGAACATTAATGTACTTTGCTTGTAAAATAAAAATACACGATATCAAAATTACAAATATTTTGCTTGAAATTTCCAACGTTCATGATAAATGTGTTTGAAATTTCAGAAACAGTTTATGTAAAAAAGCTTCCAATAGGGTTCATTAAATTTCCAACAAATTTTTTTTACAGTGTGCATGACTGAAAGCATTTTGCTAAAAATTTAACGGAACATTGAGGCTTGACTGCCTTAAAAATGTCAACTTGATAGCTCAAGTCGTTCTCAAGATACCAGTAAATGTTTCAAATCTGAATCCAACTACACGCACACACATCGAGAAATTTCTTCCGAATATGATTTCCCGATATTTAGGAACATTCCGAAAACGTTTTCATTAAAACCTCGACATGTTTTTTTCTTCATAAAAACAAAGCTTCCCCTACGAGGAAGCAAAAAAGAAGTCTTCGTTTATTCAATCGGACAGAACAACATTATGATACGAAGGGGACGAGAAACAACCGACGGGACAATCGGGAACGCGATCGAGAGCGAATTTTGAGTACAAAGGTCCTTCGTTCGCCTCCCCGTGCGAGTTACCGAGCTACAAAGACCGCCTGTACTAACAGGATTATTCAAGAACGAACCATAACAATAACAATTTCCATTCCACATGACAAAATAATTTTGTCCCCATAAGCTACGCGCTGCCTTCGTGTAATTCACGGCGATGCGACGCGGGCACGTTTTTTCAAATTCTTCCACGCGAGATACTTCATTTCCGCCCAACGCGCACTTTCCTCTCATCCAGTCGCAGAAAACACATAGAAACTTCGGACCGAAACGCTCTTCGGCAGCGTACGCTTGAGGGTAATATCGCAGCTTCCGGTAAGAGTTTGGAATATCCTTTATGTAACGCGGTGCCCAGCGAGGCGTGTAAGTCGATGCGAGGAATGTGTTTGTTTCAGACGAGTTGGCTGATTTCATCGGCTCAATATACTTAAGTTATACTGTTGGGCTAGTTTTACTATGCCTCACTAGGATCGAGTCCCGAGTCGTCGGGAGTGTGGTGAATGGTTCGACCTATGTCCATCCCGTAACTTCCGATCTTATCGTAAAACACATATAGGGGAGAGCGGGGCAAAATGGGGCAAAACATTGGGATGTATCGAAGAGGCAAGACGGGGCGAGAAAAAATCGGGATGTTTCGATGGGGCAAAACGGGGCAAAAAATCGGAACACTGTAAAAAATGTCTGTTTGAAAATTCATAAATGTATATGAAGTTTTATGCATATACAGTATATGAAATTTCATTGACACGTATGTAAGAATATTTAAAAACAATATTATTTGTATAATGTTTGTAATAATAACATAATTTTCATATACGGGTGTCTCGTATATGAAATATACATATTTCATATACAGGTATTCCATTTAAGACTAATTTATTAAAATTCAATTACAGTGCATATGAATTCTAAATTCATATACCGAAATTGTATATTTAATGAAACTTTGTATATTAAACGTGTTGTAAATTTCATAACATTTTTTACAGTGGAATGTACCGATGGGGCAAAATGGGGTGAATCAATTGGACGTATCGATGGAGTAAAACGGTGCGAAAAAATCGGGATGTTTCGATGAGGCAAAACGGGATAGGGCAGAATCGGTCAATCTGACAGACAGACAGAAAGGCTTGTCTGGGCGATGGTATTTACGGTCTACGAAACCAAGCCAATATTTCGAAAAAATTAAAACTGCCCCATTTTGCCCCGCGCGATTCTTTTTTCCGGAATGTAAAAAACGACCGCACAGTTTTGATTGTATAGTCTAACATAATAATTTGATGTCATGTATATAGCTGCAACGGCGATATTTGCTTAGTTGCTCCGTTTTGCCCCGCCCTCCCCTACTATATATATATATATATATATATATTTATACGATCGTAAAAATGGTCCGCACTTTCCGTAGCGAATTTCCCTTTTGGTAAGCGGCCCACGCTCTCGTGTCGTTGACTTGAGGACACCGAACAAAAAATCACCCCTCCGATTGGAGGAAGCGGCGGGCGGGATGAGTGAGAGCGCGTCGACTGGGCCGAACCCGACGGAAGAGGCATTTGTATCGGATGTCCGAGCGCTTCCAGGGGTGCTGAACCCTCATTCTTTCCTCCGCGCTCTCGAAGGTATCTGTCGAGAGATTATCGAACTCTCGAAGCGACTGCGGAGTGTCGATAGGGAGGGACAAAAAAGCGACTCGCTGCCCTCCCCGCCGTAACGTTATCCCAACTACAAAGTGTGCCGCGGAAGGTCGAGAGTAGGTTGGACAGACGTTCTTCTTTTTCTTGTTTTTTTTTTAAGCCGCTTGAGCTCGATCCAATAGTCCGATACACGCGGCGATTTACGGTAAAACGGCACAAGGCGTGTAATATAGTTCGCGAAAGTTTCTCGGCCTTTGCGCGCAAAGGACTTTGACGCCTTTTTTTTGCTATATTACAAGAAGAGAAATGGACCGTTAATGAAATGTAAAGTGTAGCATTAGTATGCAAAACGACGATGAAATTAGAGCGAGGCTCGCGGCGGTATGGAATTGCTTTGAGGGAAAAGATTGTTGGAGCTGAACGAAGCTTTGGAAAAAATGTCTCTGCTTCAGGTTGGGAGAGTCGAGGATCGCGGGTTCTTACGAGTTAAGGTAAACGTACCAATGCCCGGACACTTGAGGGAGCAGTCCCAGTCCCTCGTCCCAAGTTATGGACACGAAACATTTCTAGAAAGGTTTTTTTTTGTTAACATTTGTTCCTTTCCATTCTCTAAGCCCTCGTTCGGTGCGGTTATTTTTTCGACTGTTAAGTTGTTTACAAAAAATACTTGTCGACATGTTTAATTTCTTGATTGAAATACGAGCATTTTACAAGCGAGTACTGTAATTGGCAGTCATTCTTGTATGTAACCCAATCTTTGTAGGCTTTTGTATTGTGTTTGTTGTAGCCTATTTCTTTTTCTACGAATGTACTCTGTTTAAAAACAATAAACAACTTTTATAAAAAAAGCAGTCCCAGTCCCTGGACATGCATGGAAAATCGTATTTCCATGTCTCTCGCACGCACGCCTTGTCCGGCCACTGGGACGTGTCCGGTCATTGGTACGTTTACCTTATGCGCGTAGCGATTGGACGAGAGATTAAAGGACTTCATGTTCACGTTTGAGCCTTCGTGTGCGTTCGAGATGTCGAACGGCGGAATGCGAGAATAAAAAAGGTGACGTTAACGAAGTGAACAATGTACGATTAGTATTCACGACGATAATGAAATTATGGTTCGTGTGGCTCGCGCGCGAGTTCGCACTGTTTCGAGAGGGAAAAATTGTGAAAGGCGAACGAAGCTTTTGAACAAAGTTTCGCCGCTTCACGTTGGAAGAGCCGAGGTTCGAGGGTTCTCGAAAGTTATGCGCATAGCGATTGGGCGAGAGATTAAAGGACTTCATGTTTACGATTAAGCTCCCGTATGAATTCGAGAGAGTCAGGGACGGTGGGGTCAATGCGGTTCACCCCAGAGAATCCGCTTCAGTGCAAAGTCGTTGGATAAAAATCGTGGATCACTCTGTGTCGCGTTCGTTTCTGTGACGAAATACCGCACATTTACATCTCCACCACTCCGAACTCTACCAAAAAGACAGCTTTAACAACTCTACCACATAACAACTCTACCAGAAAACATCTCTATAATATTACAACTCTATCCTATTGGAACTTTAGAAAATCTCTACCAGAAAGTAAAAAAACTACCACAAAGTAGCGTACAGCGGGGCAAAATGGGGCAACTTGGCAAAACGGGGTTTTTGGGCAAAACGTCATTTTCCAATAATTTTTGGATGCCCGAATTCGCCCTATCGGATACATCAGGCTTTTCTGCCCAGTTTTGC
>JAPYZC010004339.1:0-13312 GCA_030522665.1 Ichneumoninae sp. A BG-2022a
TTATCGCTGCTGCTTGGCACTTTGTTAGACTTTAATGTACAACACTCGGTGTTGTGCATGATATCTATGAGGTATGCACAGAAACTGTTGGAATTGCTTATTGTGGAGAGCTGTGAGTAAGAAAAAAACGAGACAGTCATTTCTGCACACCTGCGACTTTTTCTTTTAAACGAAATTGGAAAAATTTAAGGTACCAGGAGACGCGGCGAGAACGGACGGTGCAGTTATCGGAGGAGAGTAGTAACATGAAAGTGTATATACGAGGTACTTCCAAAAGTCGTCTCAACCTGTACTTGAGCTTCACTGCGGTGTCCCAAAGGTGCGCGATCAGATCGGTTTTCGAGAACCTAAATCTTTTCGCGTCTCGCATACATCCGTCATTCGGAAACCCTAAATCCGTAGATCACAGGATGTTCATACGTAGATCACAGTGACTTAAGTCCGTAGATCGCAGTGACTTAAGTCCGTAGATCACAGACTCTACACCCGCAGATAACTTGGTCTACACCCGCATATCAGGTGATCTACATCCGTAGATCCCATAATTTACATCCATAGATTACAGAATCTACACCCACAGATCATAGAATCTATATTGATAGATCGTAGTATTTACATCTGTCGTTTCTGCACACCTGCGACTTTTTCTTTTAAACGAAATTGGAAAAATCTGAGGTACCACGAGACGCGGCGAGAACGGACGTTGCAGTTATCGGAGGAGAGTAGTAACATGAAAGTGTATATACGAGGTACTTCCAAAAGTCGTCGCAACCTGTATTTGAGCTTCACTGCGGTTTCCCAAAGCTGCGCGATCAGATCGGTTTTCGAGAACCTAAATCTTTTCGCGTCTCGCACATCCGTCATTCGGAAGCCCTAAATCCGTAGATCACAGGATGTTCATACGTAGATCACAGTGACTTAAGTCCGTAGATCACAGTGACTTAAGTCCGTAGATCACAGACTCTACATCCGCGGATAACTTGATGTGTATCCGCATATCACGTGATCTACATTCGTAGATCCCATAATTTACATCCATAGATTACAGAATTTATACTGCTTGATCATAGGATTTACATCTGTAGATAACAAGATCTACAACGGTAGATCACCGGATTTACATCAGTAGATGACATGATCGAAGATGACCGACAGTCGGTCATCTTATTCCTTAAAATGTTACAATATTATTTTTATTGTTTCTAATTTGTATACTTATATAGGTACTTGTACTTGTACCTATACCTGTTGTACATTTTTTACGACTATTGACGAAAGTTTTAGCACCGGGAGACTCGGCAAATTTATCGATGGCTACATAGGTAATAGTTGGGATACCGTTCGAGCCCGCAGGAGCCGACTTAGGTAACTTTTGGAGTGTTCGTCGAACTCTTTGCCTTCGTGTTCTACGAGAGCAGAGACTCCGTCAAGTATACCAAGTAGTAGGAACAAGTCAAAGAAGACTTTGACGGATCTGGAACCGCGTGGGGTTGAAAAAAGCTATCGAACGTGGTCTCGACCCCAAAGAGATCCAAAGTCCGAAGAGTACCTCTAATATCCAGGCTAACTCTGCGGAGTCGATTAATTAGTGGACCAACGGAATCTATGACCTTATCGCCGTTGCCGTCTCGAATAAGGAAGACGTTAAGAGTCCAATGGCGGTCACCAGTGACTGGGCCAGCAACCGCTCGGTATGTTCATCAACGAACTGCAACTATCCCACCGCTGTGGTTAGTACTCTGCGCTTGGCAGGCCCCGCCGCTTACAAGACCAAGTTCCTTCCCGACCAAGCACGATTCAGAGCACTTCGAGGTGCCTTGATAAGTTTTCATGGGGTTACGACGCATCGCGTCTGCGAAGCCACTGTCCCTCTCCGTTCCTCTTACTTGGGCGAGAGTCAGTTAGTCGGTTTAGGAAGCTTCAGTCGAATAAGGGTTAAGGGCTTTTAAAACTTTCCTCATCGGCCGCTCGAGGAACAGTGCACTCCGCACCTCGCCGTTGGCTAAACCGCCAGACACTGTATTTTCCACTCGAGGAATGAAAGGAAAATAATATTCGAACATGATTTTTTTTATCGGTTCATTCATTAAAAAATCGTTTGTTATCCGACGCACTCTAAAAACAAGCGTGTTGTCGCGTGTGTTGAAACAACTCACAACACACACATTACATGTGTTGCGCCAACCAAATGCATTAACAAAATACGTATAGGTCGGCTTGCGTGTTAAAACAACACGCTTACACTGTACCTTTTCTGTTCTCTGTACAGCATACAATGTTTAACGTTTTGCTACAGAACACGCGTACTGAAATACACCTTGTGTGTGCTGTTTCAACGCGTTTGAGGCCAAACAACTGACTTGGTGTACAGTTACACTAGGTATACTACACTCTAGGAAACACTAGGAAACACTAGGAAACACTAGGAAAATAATACACACAATACGCACAGCACGATCATGGACACGCCGCCCAATATTATAAAGTGCCGTATGTGCTATTGTGAAGTTGCATCGCATAATCAGCTATTGAAACATGTTGTTCAACATCGCCGACGTGATGCGTCATTTAAAGTGCAGTGCAATGAATATGTCGGTGGAGCAACATGTACGAATTGGAAGTCTTTCAAGCAGCATGTCTTTCGAAAGAATTGTCTCATCGACGTTAACGAAGAAGCTGCAGATATTCCTGACGTGAACAAATATGATGAAGTTGAGATGGAACGTTTATCATGGTATTTAATTTGTAAGAGGTTGTAATGAGCGACTCGAAGAATAAAGGCTATTTCATTTAATGCACATTTAAAAAATATTTTGTTGTTATGTTTACACACTGTAACATGTGTTTAGGAAAGGGGTGGGAGGTGAGTACATCTAGAATCGTGTAAAAAGTAACATACGTGAATGTGTGTTGAAACTATGCATGTAACACGTGTAAAATGAACACCTTCGACGGGTGTTGAAATTCAACAAACCATGAAGCGTGTAAATCGTGACTACATGATTTACACGCCTGAAGTGTGTTCATACAATATGCTTGTTTTTAGAGTGAGCGATTGAGTTATGACTCAAAATCATCGAATTTCCCTATCACGTAAAAATGTATAATGCATATCTCACATTCGTCGACGGAACGACTTTGACATCACTTCTTTATCCCGAAGGTTGTTCGCAAAATTCGCAGAAAAAAAAGTTGTTATTTTGTTTCATGCGACGTGAAAATATGATACGACTATACAGATGCGACGTCCACGATCCACCTAGTTTCGGTCGCTCCGACGAGTATATCCAGGGCAGAGCGGGGCAAAACGGATCCTCCATTTCGAGGTGAGACGGCTTTTCCTTTAAGTCCCGCGAAAGATACACAGTAAGAAAAGTCCATTTTGCTCCGTTATACCGTCTTGCCCCCGACTCCGCCTGCATCGTTGTTTTCTCGAGGATCTTCGTACCTGGGGATGCAGTGCAGAAAAAAATAAAGAGAAAAAAAGACCCAAAGAAGAAAAGGTGGTAGAGAAAGTAGAGAAGGTAGAGCAGGCAGTGGAACGTGGAAGGCCGAACCTACAGCATTCTCACGCTCGCGAGCCAGTTAGTTAGTGACTTTAGTTGCTCTTTCGGAATAAGATTAAGAGCTTTAAAAACTTTCCTCATCGTCGTCGTGCTGTGTTTCTCGTTGGAGTCCGCGACGTCTTCCTTCTCCTCAACCTCCGCCGTCTCCTAGTGGGTTCATTCCACTCCTGTAAAGTATTATTTCGCATTAAATGCTGGAGAACTGGCTTGCTCGGTTGCAGTATACGTGGCGATAGTAATACGTCCCGAAGAGCTGTATACCGATAACGTTATACGTGCGAACTGGGGATATACAGCCGGGTGACTTTGCCGCTTTCTGAGCTCTCTGCGCGAATGCTGGCCTCGGGTATCTGACGGAAAATATATGTATGCATGTATACAGGTGTGTTTTCTAAGGGCGATGGTTGTCGTTGTGAGCCCCGCGTGGCCGATACCCACCTTACCCGATAACGCTGTAATCGCGTTAACGGACTCTTCAGGACCAACGACTCGTAGCTTCGTGGACGACGAACGGGGATACCGAAGGATGAAGGAGAGTTTAAATAGGGGATGACAAAAACGACGAAGACGAGGACTTAGACGACGACCAGTCGCCTCAAGCGCGGCTCTGCAGGGTATGATATACCGTAAAACCGCGAGTTCCGCGAGGGCCACTCGCCCGCAAAATCGCTTTATTATCGTCGGGTTCCTCGAAGAGTAATTGAGCGTTATTAAGAACATCGGGAATCGCTCCGGGAGGATACGTCTGGAAGATTCTTACCGCGTTCTTCAGCTCCAACAAAAATCCATTTTAGCGAGGGAAGAGAGGCTCAAGATATCGTTCCATCGTTTATACCGCAGACGGTTGGAAGGCATTGAGAATATATCAATTGTTATGAGATTCCGGACGACGTTTTATTTAATTCAGTTTTTTTTTTTACAACAATTCGCATCTTTCGCGGTAAAAAAATTAAATAGGTTTTCTGAATTGGGATGTTTGAGAAAACTGTAAGTTTTGATAAATTCATTTTAATACATTTTTACGAAATTGCCCTAGAAAAATGTTCTCTGCTCTATTTCTCACATTTTTCCAGGACTTTAGTGATTGCAATATACGATATACATATAGTTTCTAAAATAGCTGTTTTCGCACGGTGGCGAATATGGCACATTGGACATTACAAAAAAGGCTAATGATGTGTGTGCAATTGCGTTGACGCCCGGAAAATATGAACCATGTTTGTGAGCATGAATTTTGTGATCGTATAGTTTTTTTGCCGGCGAAAAACTAAAACAGTTTTTCTGAATTGAGGTGTTTGAAAAAATTGAAGTTTTGATAAATTCGCTTTAATACATTTTTACGAAACTGCTTTATTTCTCGCATTTTTTCAGGCCTTTAGTGATTGCAATATATGATATACATATAGTTTCTAAAATAGCTGTTTTCGCAAGGTGGCGAATATGACAGAGTCGACATTACAAAAAGGCTAATGATGCGTGTGAAATTGCGTTGACGCCTGGAAACCACGAACCATGTTTGTGAGCATGAGTTTTGTGATCGTATAGTTTTTTTGCCGGCGAAAAAATAAAATAGTTTTTCTGAATTGAGGTGTTTGAAAAAATGGAAGTTTTGATAAATTCGCTGTAATCCATTTTACGAAACTGCTCTATGTCTCGCATTTTTCCAGGCCTTTAGTGATTGCAATATACGATATACATATAGTTTCAAAAAGAGCTGTTTTCGCATGGTGGCCAATATGACAGATTTCACATTACAAAAAAGGCTAATGATGTCTGTGCAATTGCGTTGACGCCCGGAAAATATGAACCATGTTTGTGAGCATGAATTTTGTGATCGTACAGTTTTTTTTTTGTTTCCCCGACGGATCAACACTGTCGTAGGACTTTTCGTGTACGCGCGTGAACGATTGCATAGCGCGAACTGAAACGCTACTGTGGGTAATACACGGTTCCAATACCGCGCGCTATGATGGTCGCAGCACATACAGCGTTGAGCGGTTTTCAAACACGCCGAGTGGATACATCCAATCGCTGCCATTTTTTTCGGTTCTGGGTTTTTCATTGTTTTTTTTTATCACTCACTGCAGCAGAATCGAGGGTTTCATTTCCGTGCGATTGATCGAGTGACCGCGAAGCAATTCAGCACGATATTTCGAGTGGGCGTAACCACGAGTCTCTCCGCGCGCTCGCGCTTTGTCGATTTACCAACCTCGCGGTTTATTCCGCACGTGGTAACGTGTCCCGCACAAGAGCCCCTGACCGCCTCGATATAGCTTACAAAACTCCGTCCTGGCTACAGTTCAGCTCGCAGGATTCGATCGGTAATTCATTGTCCGCGCTCGTCGATTGGAATATGGCTTTCAGCTGTTCCGCCGTTATAACCCGCTTCCACCTCAATCGTTCAAAACTTGAAACGACCTTCTACCGATCTTGCGCGATTCGGTATTCGATGTACGTATCTTGAACTGCAATATATGGTTGACGTTTTAAAATCATTCAAATAAAGAATCGATCTGCAAATAGCAATCAATCGATTATTTGCATCGATTATTACTGCACACAGAAAAAAAATTATTTGACGGCCACCATTTATTTAGTTTAAATAAAATATTTATTCAATTTAAATAAATAGTTATTTCAATCAAGTCAATAGTTACTTAAATGAAAAAAATAATTATTTAAATCAAATAAATATTTTACTTCAATCGAATAAACGGTGGTCGTCAAATAAATTCTTTTTCTGGGTGTGGCAGATTAATTTACTGAATCAATCTCTCATGTTCAAGATCGATTCACATAATTTGCCAGTATGGTAGAAAGTGTGTAGCAATATTTTTTTGCATCCCGGCGAGGCATGGTTTTCATACACGTGACAGCGAGGAACGACACGTGCGAGGAAAAGGGATAACTATATATTTTGTTTTCATCTATTGCATAAATCGCTTGTCGTTTTGTTTTTTTTTCGCTTTATGCGACTACTAAGTGCAAACATCTGTTTTTTTACTTGGCAATGACTTCCTAGGTCACCAGTGACACTGTCTTCGCTGTTCAAAGATATTAATTTTTTAAACTAATATTTCTAAGATTACCAAAAATAATAACGAATGAATCTATGAGCAAACTATTCGCGAAAAAAGTGTAAAAGTCTACTTATCTATTAAGTAAGATTGGATGGGGGAAAAGGGGTTTGTTACTCTTGTAACTCAAATGATTTTATTCTGTTGGCACATATCGAAACAAAAGGACGTAACCCGTCTGCTTTAATGCGAGAAAAACGCTCTTTTGTCTCGTAGTAGTCGGTACAATATCGCACTGCAAAAATATATTGTAAATTTAGTGTAGGGTAAAAGCGGGGAATATGGCCCGGTCCATATATCATTGATTTACGTGTTAATCGAGGTGGGCCATATTCACCACTTTTACCCTACTGGAACTTGAAATTTGCTTAGATTAATTACATTAATTGAACATTAATGTCGTTTTTTGTCAAATAAAAATACCAGATATTAAACTGACATTCGATTGTAGTTCAAGTTCGAATTGAGTTTCGGATCTTAAGAGCGATTTCAATTTGAAACTAACATCATAAGATGCGACCCTCAGTCGGCAACAAAAACAGTGATCCATCTTCATTTATTCCCGAGTCTTCAACATCTCCGAACGAAACGACAATCACCAAGGTCTCCATCCGATAGTCTAGCGGGCGTTAATAATTTGGTTTTCCTAAGACAAGCTTAGTGCCCGGATAACGGATTAAAGTTTTCGTTATCGACCGAGCGCCTCCCGCGCGGCGGGCGGGTCGGAAGTTTTACGTCTTAAAATACCAAACTTCCGGAAATTCGGAACTCTCTCATAAGCCCCTGGCAACATGTCGGCTTCGCGAATTCACGGTCTCTCGCGGACTCGCAGACTAAATCTTGTTGTTCAAATACATCCGCGTTCTCCGTGACGTCACAATCTGCTGAACAAAGCCCCATAAGTTTTAACATGCCTGTCGGCCGGTCACGCACGTCACTCTCGTGCGCGCGGCGGAGTCCGCGGCCTCCCGCCGCTTGTCCACCGTTACACCGTTCAGCACCGAGAGCCTCCGTGATTCCGTGTGCGAGTATGCGACGGGGCGTCATCCGGAGTCGGACAGATCCGACTATCGCCCATAGGGGAGAGCGGGGCAAAATGGCACACCGGGGCAAAACGGGATAATGAGACAAAACGCAATTCAGCAATAACTTTGAGGTGATAGCGATGGTGGTACGTGGGACAAAAGGGGTGTGAAAATCCAGATGTATCGTTGGGACAAAAAGGAGCATCCAAAAATGATTGGAAAATTGAGTTTTGCCCTTACATGGCACACCGGGGCAAAACGGGATAATGAGACAAAACGCAATTCTCCAATAACTTTGAGATGATAGCGATGGTGATACGTGGGACAAAACGGATGTGAAAATCCAGATGTATCGTTGGGATAAAATGGGGCATCACAAAATGATTGGCAAATTGAGATTTGCCCTCACAATCCCGTTTTGCCCCGCTGTGCCATTTTGCCCCGGTCTCCCCTATGCAATCAGGCGTATTTCAGATGCACCCGCGAACGCGCACAAGCTCACTCGGGCAGTGCGAACGTGCGAACCGCTGTGGCGTTAACGCACCAACGCCGGAGACTTCCTCTGTCTCTCCCGGTGAAATCGTGCTCCGTCGCTGCGCAGGTTGTTGTTCACTCTTGGCTCTGTTTCTGATGCCGCGGACCGGACGGAATGCAAACGGATACGCTGGTGTCGGTAACGCTCTCGTCGCTCCTCTACCTTCGCACATCCGAGGTTGCCGCTGTAGCCGCGGTAAATTTTAATTATGCGACGTCATTTACGTCCACGGCGCTCCGTCTCACCCCCTCGGAATACCGCGGCTACCCGCTATTCTGATTTTCACTGCTGCAACAATATCACGAATTCCCTCCCTAATGTGCGCATACATATGTATACGGCGAACTGCGACGTATGTGTTTGCCTAACGTACGCACGGAAGTGATGCGACTCGGCCCGCATATGCTCTCCGACGTGCATATTGCAGCCGGTGGGCGGTCAAACGCTCGTAAGCTTCGTCAACGAGCGCTCGCCTCTCGCTTACACGGCTGTCGTGGTACCGTGTTCGGGCACCTTCCTGCACCTCTCCCGGTACGGCGGCGATTAGTTTTTCAGCTACTTTGAAGTGGGGAAAAGGGGGGTATTTTCTCTTTTTTTTAAACTTATGCCACGGTGTTGCGTTAGAGTGTAGACTGTTGAAAAGGTTTGTGCGTTTTTTATTCTTCTACGATTTATTCATTTTACGATTTATTCAATGAAATTTTTTTATCTTGTTAATACTGAGTTCGATCGTTTTCAAGATAACTGCTAGCTTGTTTGTTTGTTTGTTATGTGAGCGACACAACGTCGTTTTTTTAAATATCTTTCTCAATGTTGATAAAAAATAATGAAAGATAGACGAATAATAATACATGAAAAAAAATGTTTCTTGTTAATACTGAGTTCGATCGTTTTCAAGATAACTGCTAGCATAGCTTGTTTGTTATGTAAGCGAGACAACGACTTTTTAATAAATATCTTTCTCAATTTTGATAAAAAAATTATGAAAGTCAGACGAATAATAATACATTTAAAAAACCTTATATTTCCGACGACAATTTTATGATATATGTTTTTTTTATTCAAAAGCGACAAAATTTTTAACTTATTTTTCTAACGAAAAGGGAACTTACAATAATTACATGAACGGGAAGCTTCGGAACCACTTTTCTTTTTTCGTTCCCCCTTCACCGGAAGTCGCGAGGGAAGTGCGTGGGGCTATTAAAAGAATCGCGAGATCGGAGTGGACGCAGAGAGGCTCGGCCCCTCGTGCCACTGCCACCGGTACAATGTAATAACCAGGAGTCTAACGTCGAAGCTCAAAAAAGAAAAGGAAGGGAACAAAAAAAAAATGAAAAGTGTTCACCCGCGAGTGGGGACGAAGCGGAAAAGGCAGGAGAAGGTATAAAGGGTCATTTGGTGAGCCCGAGCATAGAGGCAGGTGGCCTCGTACCGGCGAAGTGGTCCTCTTAATAAAACTACGCTACGTACTTTTACTCTCACTCTTTCCGTCAGTGTACCTCTCTGTGCAGAGTACCGAGAGACCGAATAACCCGGCAAGGACTCGAGTGCGTTTTAGCCTATCCGCAGGACTGCAGGAGCGCGGAGTTAATGGCGTTAATAGCCACTCGTTGCACACCCTTGGACTCTCCCTCTGTCTCCTTATCTGCCTGATAAGTCGCACTCGCTATCGTCGTAATGCTGAATGGAGTTGGCAGTACGGAAAGAGCCGGTGAAAGACGGAAGTAAGGGGGGAGAAGGGAGGAGATAGAATGAGAGGGATTATGAAAGGTTCAGACATCGAATCACACTAATCTACAAACGGCATTACACTCCACTTATTTTAGCTCTCATTATCGTTATTGCGTAATCATAATATTGCAGGGCTTTGAACAATCAACTGTAGGCGGAAAATAAAAAATACCGGAAATAATTACTGAAATTCCCACGAACGATGCTGCAGGCAATGCAAAAACAGAAATTTCGGAATTGTGAAAAGGTAAATTAATCGAAAAAACAATGATGTTTTGTAGAGAAAAGTACGTCTGACTGTGCACGAGGGGTTGGCAAATTGTACGGTATTCTGAATATTGCTGGAATTTTCCAGGAATATAAAAATAATAGGAACATTCCAGTAATATGAATATGAATTACAGAAATTGCCGGAATACACGGTACTTTTTCTTGCAGAGCATAGTATTAATATTAATTTTTTTAGTTTTTTTTTTCATATACATTGCAAAAAAAAAAAAAAAAACAAAAACTATAAATTTTTTTTAAAATTCATCCCTGAAGAATGAGTCATCGTATCGCACAGGGCCAACCGTATATCCGTGGAAATTCCATCGTCTATAAGAGCGTGCATATAAATTGCAAAAAGGAGAGAACTAATATACATATAATATACAAAGTATGTAATTCGAGATTCTTGAGAAATTAAATATTTTTTAAATTCATCCCTGAAGATTGATTCATCGTATCGCGCAGGGCTAACTGTATAGCCGTGGAAATTCTACCGAGTATACGACTGCGCATATATATACAGGATCCGAACCATCGCGGGTGATTGGTCCCTCTGTACGTGCTCCCAGGTTGGATATCAGTTCGGTTACCCGTCGAGTAATTTGAAAGGCTCGCGCGAGTGTCCGGCTAATTACGGTACAGTATCATTACCGTTGGCCGGACGGGCTACCAAAGCTCGTCACGATATGACGAGATGACAGAGAAAATCGGTTTGGCTCGTAGGCTAACTGCTGTCTCGTTGCGGAAAAGCATATATGTTCGAACGGTCAAACCGAGGGCTCGTTATACATAGTATACGTACTAACTAGCTCGCAACGTGCCTCCGCGGTTCTGGTAAATCCATCGGGCCGAGTCGTGTCGTCCCGACAGTCGGGATGCGTTTGTAACGTAATCGGTGAAACTACGGGTTGTACGTGGGTATTAGCATTGAACGAGATTAGTATAATTGTACACTCGGTAAGACCCGTCATGGGCGCTCGAGCGAACACTGGCAACGACAAAATTCGACACAGCGTTACCGATCCAAATTTCAAGTTTTCGTTAACCCAATGACGTTCGATAGATTTCGACTCAACGTATGAAGATTGTCACAAAAGTGCGAATTACCGCGTTTATCGTGGTCAACCTTTTTGAGTTTTTTTTTTTTAAGTAAAGTGAACGGCCCAATTACTGACCACCTAAGTTCCGTATGGCATTGAAAATAAGAGAAGATTGGTAAAAATAGTGGAGGTATTCAAATAACTGGTATTACCGAAAAGTTTGGACACTTAATCAACTAAAATAAACATTATTTTATTATTTATCGCAATTTTTTAATAATTAATTCGAAATATACGCACTATTGTATATGAAACTCGACAATTTTATAACATTTCGTCCCGATGCTTGTTCATTCACAAGATACATAGTATAAAGGATGCACAAAAAAATATGCTACTAATTGGGCCACGGTCAATAATTGGGTCATTCACCTTATGCACCTGTGCGAGCAATAAACGGGGAGGACGCACGGAAAGCAAGAATTAACAGTAATTGCCGAAATGATTTTGTGAAAAAGAATTAGTTGAAAAAGAAATTAACTATGCTCGAGGAACTGGAAAATTTAATTAGTTCCAGTACCATTCACGCATGCGCACCCGGCAGGCATGCCCGCTCCTTTGGCATTACATTATGAGTAAAAATCGTTCGAACTTTTGCTCTGCACTTTTCATCATGCAGAGCATAGAATTATCAATATTTTTTTGTCCCTCCAAACAGCTTTCTTTTTGCATCTCCGTCACATGATCCTCGTTTTTCGGTACGTCGAGCTTCAACAGGTGAAAAATAAAAGAATCAGGCGCGATCGAGCGATCGAATTCCGATGTCAAAAGATCTCTGAGACGCGACTATCGGACTTCCGTGTCGTTTAAGCCCGCGATTGGAGAATCCTTCGCTTTGCTGCATGTATATTCGCGTCGCTTACCGATACGTCCCAATCGTGCCCTTTGTATCCGTTCTCTCTGCACGACTCCATCTCCCCGTCTTGTTTTTCCATCATCGATTGGGTCGTTCCGTTAGACATGCAGGCAGCATCGCCAGCAACATCGGCAGACAGACGGCTAGATGGATTCACAAACGGACGGACCGGCAGACAGAGGAGACGTTGGTCGCTCGACGCGAAATTACACCTCTCAACGTCCCGTAACTGCCGGTTGTTTTGTCAATCAATCCATTCTTTGTGCGCAGGATCTCTTATCTCTTGCCCCCTCAGTTTCTCCGCGCTTCCTCCCTGGCTCGAAGCACTTTGTCCCGGATAGAGCACCTTTCCGGGACGTTTTCATGCCCTCCATTCAGTCTCTCCCCGTCTCTTCTGCCTACGGCACAGGAAAAAAAAAGTTTATCCCCCTTTCTTTTTTTTGTTTGCTTCCTCGTTTGTTACTTTTTTTGTCGTTTGTTCGCGCTTCGTCCCGCAATTTTACGCCCTCCGTCTTTATTTGCCTAACGTTTTTTTTTCTCTTTTTCGTTTGTTTTATACCTCACCCTCCCACACCCTCCTCGGCCCTCTTTATTTCTCACTCGTCGACACATTGTCGGCCAATTGCAAAAGAGCGGCCCAACGAGGACTCGTTTCTTACTTCCTTCGTTCATTCGCTCGTTTTCCTTTGCCGCCACGTCTTCGTGGAGTTCTGAATGAAGGACTGTGGAAAGGGGGGGGGTGTAAAGAGACTGAGGTTTCTTTGGTCGAGAGCGGACTCTTTCATCGCTGAATCGGGAGAGAAAGCGAGACGAGAAAAAGGTGAATAAGGGCGCTGGAAAGAAAGCGGCGACGTGGCGAACACGGCACAGTAGGAAGGTGTTTGTAGCTCTAGGTTGCTCGTTTCACCTTAGCGCGCACCAACGCCGGAACCTCCACACTCACGTCGCCTTCACTCCTTTTCTCAATCTTCCGCCTCTTCGCGCTTCACTCACTCGAGTTTCTCTATCCCTCTTTCATCTCCGATACGAGACTCGCCGTTCTTTCCAACAGCTTTTCTTTTCGCTACTGCCTCTTTTTTTTTTAGTCTTTTTCGTTTTTTTTTTTTTTTTTTTTTTTTTTTTTTTTTTTTTTTTTTTTCTTTTTGTTTTTTT
>JAPYZC010004340.1:0-13222 GCA_030522665.1 Ichneumoninae sp. A BG-2022a
CTGACCAATTTTGAAATTCCCTGACTTTTCCCTGATTCCCTGACCAAGTTTTTGTTTCCCTGACTTTTCCCGGTTTTCCCTGACCGCGGCCACCATGTTATAGCACGTCTATCTGTATTATAATTCAAATTAAATATAAATGAAAATCTGACGATCTGCCGCTCTAACTGGACCGAAAAAAAGCATGGCATACAAACCTTCATTACTTTTGTCTTTTTAAGGGAAAGTACAATTTTTTCGGAAAACGAAAAAATTAAGTACGTAGTCGATAACAGACTCGCTCTGCCTCTCCCCCGATGGTCCCTCGATGGCGTGGCTCGTTAGACTGTTTTCATCGATTTTTCCTCGTCTCCCGGGGAAGGGGAGGAATACCTCCACCACCGTATGATTGATCGACCCCCATTGTTCCTCCTCCGCGACGAGATCGCTTCTCCGTTCCCTCTTTCCTCGCCGTCTGGTAGCACTGTAAGAGAACGCCCTCAGGACGTGTGCGGTCTTCGGCAAAGTGTCCGACCAATGGTCGATCTACTTTACTTTTACTGCACAGGGTGAACAAAAAAAAAAAGATATAAAAGAAGAATAATATGAGAGAGAGAAGACTCCCCGGATGCATTAGTGACACAGGCAGTAGGACACTTCGTACTGCGGTTGAAAAGATAAAGGGTGAAAAGGGGGGGGAGGTGCGAGAAAGGTAGAAGAATGAAAACCGTCGCGTCTCTCGTTCACCTTTGACCCTCATCCTTGAGTGTTACCGCACGAGATTGCCGCCTACGCCGCTCCTGCTGGTGCAGAGAACAGACTCACTGGTGCGACGACTGTTCCCGACGTTCTTTTAAAATCAAACTCTTTACCTTCCCCCCCCCCCCCCCCCCCCCCCCCCCCCCCCCCCCTCCACCTGCCCCCCCCCCCTCCCCGCCCCCGATTTACATTTGGCCAGGAAATGAATTCTTTCTCACCCTGCTTATAATTAACGAGCCAAGTTTTTGCCGAGGCAATAAAGCAAGCGTGGTGTGGGAATTGCGGAGAGAGCGAGGGAATTCGGAGGGGGTAGCTGGAGAATTCGAGGACCGAGAAATGAAAAGAGGCGGAAATATATATATATATATAGGTGTGGTGTATATGTGTATACGAGGAGGATGAAGCGGAACGAAGACGCGGTAGTCTCGGGACGAAAAGTGCGAAACTTTTGTCCTGCCATGTTAATTGTAACATAATATATGTAAAGCTGTACACGGCCTTAAGTACCCAACAAACTAAGTGACGGCGTACTCGCCGGTCCTCGGAGAAGCCGCGGGTAATGAAAGAGGCACACACAGAGAGAGGGAAAGATAGATACGGAGAGAATGGGTATAGAACTCGGAGGGGAGTATTTCGTTCCCGGTCGGGAGTGCGAGAAAATAGGGCTTCCACGAGTAGAGAAGGAGTGGGGGGGGGGGAGAGGGGCGTCAGGGTAAAGCAATAACAGCGGGTACTCTTGGAAACCGGCCAAAGTGTCACCCGTTATATTATAGCCATTACGTAAAACTTATCCCGAACGTACGTCGTCCTCGTCCTCGTGAGAAACATTTTATTCACCTTTAGTTCCTCCTAGGTATATTTTCGCCCGAGGTTACACATTTTACTCGATACTCGAGAGCAACGCTTTTAATGGTGAAGGAATAAAGCAGTTTTTTTCTTTATTTTAATATATGCATAAATGCATCGTATCGAATTTATCGTAGCATCGCCGATCCCAACGAATGTCGGTGCCAAGCCCCATGGAGAGGGGAGATGAATAAACCAGTGTATTTATTTGTTTTTTATATATGCGTAAATGCCTTACATCGGATTTATCGTAGCATCATCGATCCTAACCTATGTTAGTGTTCAACCCCCGTGGAGAGTGGAGATGAACAGAACGGTGTCTCTCGGATGCAGCTTGTAGTCTCCTTGGCCCTGGAAAATCATAGTAATTCGTTCTACGCAAAATGTTTCACTACAGCTTAATTATAGTCTCAATTAAGAACGGGCTAGACCCGCGATAGTCACCCCCAAGAGTGGGTACCGCTCGAGCTATGAACGTGCGCGATTCCCCGAGAGCGTTCTCTATATCTCTGCCCTCTCTGTCTATCTCCCTTTTCATAATTTACGACCTAAGGACGACGAAAAAGGGATCTGCTCGTGTGTGTGAGGCTGAGACGCGAGAAACTCGAGCGAGAGAGAAAGTGCGAGGTAGCGTGAATAACCGACAGAAAGCGAGCCGCATACAAGAGGGCTTTCCTCGAAACGTGGATATTATCATAATAATGGCCGAAGCCATCATCTTTCTTCAGTCTGGTTTCTCTCTTTCCTCTTTCCTCTTTCCTCGGTCCCCCTCTCCTGCGTCTTTGTGTGTACAATAAAGTTTCCTTCACCTTTCGTTTTCTCTCGCTTTCAGGCTAAACTCGACGTCGTTGCCAACCGAGGGGGAGATGTACCGAAGGAGAGGCATATCTTAATAGGGCCTGGCGGCTTGTACATTTACAAATTTAATATGATAATTTTTTTGCGCGATGGGAGTGCCAAACCGAGGTCATTTGCGCCCTCGCGTCGTTTCGCCACAGCGATTCGCGACTTCGCTTATTTTTAACCTTAAACCTCCCTGCCGCTCGGCACAGAATCCTCGAGATGCCGTGCTTATACCCGTGCGACTTTGCAAAAAACCAGACGCCCACATTAGTCAGACGTCCGGACCAGCTGCACCGGCTGTTACTGTTCAAAAGTTTTGTGGAAAAATAAAGCTTCGCTGGACAGCGGACTGAGTATAAACGTATTCGTGTCTTACCAACAGCTCCCAGTCGGCGTCATTCACCAGCACGAGGATCCCCGGTCTTCTGCTCAACGTGAAATACATTGTCGTCAGTTGTTTACCCTCAATTATGTTTATATTTACGGCATACAATCAAAGAATGGTCCAACGACGAAAAGCTTCTGAACCGTGCAGAATCCGTTGCAAGTAGACGATGCCGAGCAGAGAAAAAAACCGTTATAAGTCGCAAGTCCCGCTTCGTGGACAATACTTCGAGCGCTCTCTGTCGCGAAAATCTGCAACTTTTTTGCGAATCGAGAGAGAGAAAGAGTACACATCGTCCACCATTTTTTACTGCGAACACGTCGTCGCGTTCCGCGCGTGTTTTTGTTATCGGCTTTTTTTAATTTAGCTATACCGTATAATCGTGCAATTTTCACTGCTTACACGAGGATAGAAGCCTTTCGCGGAGAAATTGCTCCCGATTATTCGAGAATTACTTACACGGTGTCATCCTGCAGGAAGAGCTCTTCCCTCTCCGTGAGTAGGTTATCTCGTAGCCAGTAGAGGAGCCGCTTCAACGTCCCTGAAATACAAGTATTACCGATGCCGCACTGAGGGGGAGGAAAAAAACAAAGTTAACGATCGAAACTTATTCGTACTCACATTCCTCGCTACCAGGTAAATTCACCTCGTGCTTCTTCTTCTTACCGAACAGCAACTCGGCCCCACCGCTATGACAAAAAGAAGAAAAAAAAGTAGGACGATTGATCGACACGATCGGAGGTTAGGCGAGGTTATGCCAACGCGTTATTTACCCGAATTCGATAGTCACCGGCAATCCACAATCCCCGGAAGACATTATTACGAATAGTTACTCAGAATTTATTGATCAAATCGCGTGTACAAATGATACGATCGTATTTGCAATAATCGCAGGCTCTTTGTGAACTCGTGAAATTCTTCGTAAATCCCGGGTTCCTCCAGATCACCGAGTTGCGGTCCTTTTCCAGCGTTTCTCGGCGTCTCGGCGCCTGCTCGACACGGTCCCGATCCTTGATTTGCGGCTACTCGAATGACAATGTTCCTCGTTTTATAATCAATCGGCTATATTTGCATGCAACGAAATATTATGATTTCATTGTTCTATCAATTATCCCCTCTTTAGTCCAACAATCTCGGCGATCGAATTGGAAATTACTGAACTAGGGGAAAAAAAAACAAACAAAACAACAACAAGCGTTGCGGGCGGATGGTTCGATACCATATGAGCATTTTGCCGCGCGAGTTGGAAATAACGTATTGACAAAGATTTCATACAGATCGAAGTATCCTCGCTCAACAAACTCGCGAGTATTGTTCATGTTTGAATTATTATTTTTCTTATTTAACGATCGACAACCCTGTTCTTCATAACTGTTCCACGTAATTAAGAAAAGAAAAAAAAAAGAAAGCCGGCTTGAATAGAGCGGGTCAGCGGTACGGTGAACCGGGTGCGCCATTATGGCGGAATACCGCGAGTTGGCGATTCAGTGCGATTATTGATATTAACAGTTCATTTTTTTTTACCGGGAATCATAGTTTCTCGGTTAACGCACAGAGTTTTGCGGCCGAATATATTAATCGGCTTTATCGTAATCGCCGATTCTCCGGCAGATAACGAAGCCAGATGTCGGCTTCGGGTGAACCTCCCGCGGAGGAGGATCCAGGTGTCGCGGATCCCGACAACAACGACGACGACGATGTGCCGAACAACAGCGACGCCGACACAGAGCCAGCGATGCTGGAGGAGGAGGAAATGCCGACGTACATGAGCATCACGAGTTCCTCGAGACTCGATGAGTCCAGGGCAGACATGGAGATTCTGCCACATCCTGAGGTTGCTGCGGCACGAGGTGACAGGCCTAAGACCCCCTATGCCAACAACGATCAGGCAGGTGACTGCGTCTACGTCGTTTCTTCGGGAGACGAGAGCGACAGGAGACCTGTCGACGATGACGATATGGAAGATTACGATTCCGATGGTAAGGTCGATCAGGTCTCTTGCATAATTATTAGTTCTTTTGTATTTTTATTCATTTATTTATTGTAATATAATAAAACGTTCAATAATAAATTTATATATATTTTTTTTTTTACCGCTAGTGTGAATTTATAAACAATGGATGGACAATGTGAATGTATAAAATATATAGACAACCGTATGATAGTTAATGATATTTTGTTCAGAAATGGATTTGGACGAGGAGGAGGAAGAGGACGACGAGGATGACTCTCGTCCAGACCTGAATGACGAGGAGGACAGCGAAGCGGACATAGAGCAGTTCGAGAGGTCGTCGGACGACTTTGTCCTGAGGTACGACAGTGGTTTGGAGAAGCACCACAAGGCGCGGAGCAGGTCTCTGCAGGATCTCACGAATTCGCGTAGCAACCTTTCGCGCTTCGTCGGCAAGAGGCGAAGCATCGATCTCGTGGACAATTACGGACCGGTGATTCCCATGCCGAATCCTGAATGCCTCCGGGATCCCCTTGGCGATTTGAAGAAGACCACGCGCTCGAGACGATACGACGGTGTGCCGAGCAAAGTGAAGCTGTACATTCAATCAATAAAGGAGCAAAGCCGACGTTCGATGGAACGGAAGCATCGCGACGGTGCGGCGAACAGAAACTTCCATGACGCAGAAGCAGTGACCGCGGCCGGTGGAAACGTCGACGTTCCATGCCCCAGGCTAAATCCCGCCAACAGATTGATAAAGGGCTACGTGCAGAATGCCATGAAGCAAATTACCGCGGGAATACCGGAGGAGGCTAAAGCCACGATCGACAAAGATATCCGCTTGCAAGCCGAGATCGCCCCGCAGATTCAGACCGTTGTACCGAACAATCTATCGAAGTTTGAAAAATCCAATGGATTGATAGACTACAGCATGCACAATCACGTAGACAAGATCGTTGAGCCTATGGAAACTTGCACGCCCAACGGACAGGAGCAGATGGCGGCTATTCTGAATCTGAGAACGCTCAGCTACGAGGAATACACGAACGGCGACGAGACGGCGGCCAATAAAACGGAGGTGGTGGAGACGCCGTGCCCGGTAGTCGAGGATAAGAATGGAATTACGGAATGCACGGAGGAAGGAGTCGTTGGAAGCATGGAAATCGAGAAAGTCACCGTTCCGACGGTGTTGAGGACCGACGTTGCGAAAACGGGAAATATCGTACCGGACGAGGCTCAGGATGTTCGGGAGAGTTCGGAATCCGCGAAGCCCGCGGGTCACGACATCGAGCCGACGAAACGCGATGGGAACGAGATCGTTATGCTCTGGTCGATGCTCAACGAGAAAACGGCAAAGTTGAATGAAAAAACTGCTCAGTACGACGGCATACGCGATGCATTCCAGAAAACCCTCGCGGAGAACATCAGCCTAAAGCGAGAAATGGACGAGCTCAAGAAGACTCTGGCGCAGTACAAAAAAGATAACGAGCCGCGCGATACGAAAGTAGCCTCGGTGCAGACCGATTCGATTGCACAAATAGAGGAACCGAAGATACCGACGAGCGAAACGAAGCCGCCGATGCCGAAGCTCCTGTCGACGAGCGTTGGCTCGGCTCTGAGCTCCATCGAACAATGGTCCGACAGCAATTGCAGCGCGGCGATATCTATAAATCCACCGAATATGGACACCGTGCTGAACTCAGACGACAGCTTGAACGGTGGCGGAGCAACTCCTCGGAAACCGTCGCGTCAGCTGTCGCAGTCGTTCGTTACGAGTTCGAGGATTCTTCAGACTCTGGCGAACATCACGCAAGGACGAACAAAGTCGACGAGAACGTTCGGCAAGAACATCGACTCTCGCCTCGGAGCTGAGCAAGGTCAGTCGAAACAACAATCGAACAGTCCCCTCGCACGTGGAAACGAAGCTACGGCGGCGAGACCGAAAAAACGAAAGGCCTCGGACATGACGAGTCCCTCGGATTACGGGCAATCGTTCAAAATTCCCTATATGCCAGGCGAGCCAAGGAGGAAAGTCAATTCGGATTTTGAAACAGATGCGGTTTTGAAATCGGCGCGGGAGCAGTCGAGGATCAGCGGCCAGAGCGAACCGGCGGCGGGCGGTAGCAAAGTCGACGAGAGCTCGGAACGTTTGCCCGACGACTTGGAGGATACCGGCGGTACCGATGTTCCGGATAACGTAAAGTGTTTCGTTTATCATGAGGATACAGACAGCGAGGAGCGCAGCTTCTTGATACAAGCGGAAGAGCCATCGAAGAACAGCCAGGTCGGTGACAAAGGCGGTACGGTCAGAGAGTGCGGACCCTATCTACTGGGCAACGTGGAAATCAGAATGACCGAGGCAAACGGCACTATCAATATTTGGGGCAAAGAAGTAAGTACGAATTAACCTTCGTGACAATCGGATAGTTTTTTTTCTTTATTAAACGAAAATAAAAATGTCTTCGCAGGTTAGTCAGTGTTCGGAGGAATTGAACGTCAACGAAGATACGGAAGAATCGGAGCCGCACGAAAAGCCATCGACGAGTCGCAGGGCCTCTCCGGATTGTCAGCGAACACCGAGAATGAAATTTCCAAACGGCAGTCCCTTCTCGTGCTCGACGAACAAGAAGTCTAAGGGAAATTCGCATTTCGGCAGATCTGGTATAGGAAAGTATTTCCGGCCGGCTTTTTCAAATATGTCGAGAACGAACAACCTTGCTAAGGAAGGCCAACAGGGACACTATCGTAGCTCGCCGAACCTGAACGATGAAACGAGTGGTTGCGAGCACTGCGAATGGCACAAGAAGCCGCAGCGCTTCAACTGGCCGAGTTGTGAACACCTTGCTAATTCTCGACGCAAACAACAACAACAACATTCCTGCTGTATTCACAGTGTCGAAGTAAAGGAGAGAGACTGCGATTGTTCCCGTGATCACGATTGTGGAGCAATCGACGACGATGACGACGACCCTATGTACGAGAGCGTGTCGAATATTCTGAACAATCACAATAAATGCGGTGCGTCTTGTCCGAACGTATCGTCGAAGTATCCTTCCAACGATGGAACCCGCAGACATCAAACATCTCACAATCGTCATTCACCCGACATCGAGATGGATTGTCATCACGCGAAGAAGCGTCGTTCGTCGTGCACCGGTGACATTCCGTCCTGCAATCCAAGACTGACATCCGGTAACCTTCCCAGCCGCAATAACAGAAGTTGCTCCCGCAGTCATCATAATTCCTGCGATGACGAGGATTATCCTCTGTTGTCGAATGGACAACACTGCGAAACACCGGAGGTAAAACAACAGCAGTATATTATATATAACAGTATATTTTGCGACAAGGGAAGAGAGTGTGTGATTTTTGACGCGTGCGAAGTTGCTGGCCCAACATGAAGCGAGGGCAGACATCATACGAGGTGAAAATTCTCACGCTTCCTTGTAGCATACGATACTTTTTTCCGACTTCGTTACAATAACAACATTTCTTGCATCGCGAAATCTGCACACAGGTTAATAATGGTCATTGATCGATAATAAGCGATTTTCTGCCCGTGTTATGCGCAAGGAATGTCGTTATTTTAGCGAAGTCGGGAAAAAATCCATTTACATACACGCACGGAACTGTGATCGAGTCGAGCGATGATAAACTTGAAAGCTTTACTTTCGCAGACCAAACGCCGAAGGCTCAGCGGCAAGAGAGTGCGCGGAATTCTCACGGACCTGCTGCGAAACTGTGGCGGTTGTAGAGATCCGACCAGCACGAGCTTCGAGGCAAAGGAACCATCAAGCTTGCCCAATTCCATTCCGTCGGTGCGAATAATACCGTGTACGCCACCGTACTCGTCTTGCTCGAAGCCGTCGGCGACTTGTGCATCGCACTCGAAGCAACCACAGCGTGATATTCACAATGACAAGTAATTAGCAACTGCCAATAGCCGTTCGGTTAGGACGTTTGCCTCTATAGCGATAATTCGAAGCTGTTAAATGTATACTTGTACGATTTTATTGCAGCGGCTGTAGCGCCTGTGCTCGACGCTTTGAGATGGCCGCAGAGATTGAGAGTAAACTTGAGATCCTAACCGTCGAGATGGAGAGACTGCGATCTCGCTCGAACACTCTCCATGGAATGCTCGATCTACTGAACTCCGAGACTGAATAAGCGCCGTAACACCGGTCGGATTAGCAAACGGCTGTGGCAATCTCCTGGTGTGTCCTCGAATCAAGCGGAACTTTCACATTATCGTCAAGTTCGCGGAGGAAAAACAAAACTATCAGCACTTCACTCCCGCTTGCTGTAAATAATCGCGCATCCTTATAATTATCAAAACTCTCTCGTCGCGCGAAAAAAAGTCTACCATCCTCTTTGTTTTCACACTGTTAGCGCGTAAGATTCTCAGATACATTGTCGATTTTATTGAGTAAAGTGATTACAGTGACCGATTAAAGAAAAAAAATTGCATTAAACTCATCAGCAGCCTTGTTTCGTACGCGCCGACGAGGAGCTCGCGAAGACGCGCTGCTAAACGTACCACAAAAGAATCGTGCGCGTGCTTACGAAAAACAGAAGGAAAAAAAAAAATAGGAAGAACGAAAGGATTCGGCGGCTCGACTCGCTGGCAATTTCTACTCTCGACAAAAAGTACGATCAGTAATTGCAATCGCAGGAATCGTATCCCTGACCCTGTCCGGCTGTCTCACTGGGCATGAAACCAGGCCCCTCACCCTGGGCACCCGGGCTGAATATGTTGCTGTACGATGTCTTCAAGTAGTTAACGTGCCCCTGAAGCGAACGAATTCTTCCCTGCGCCTGCTCGAAGGCCTCGTTCAGATTGTTTATCTGACCTTGCATCTTCTGTCGAATCTGTGAAGGATAAAAAAGTAACGTTTTGAATCTCAATCGATACTTTCAGACGCGGACATAGTAACCTCGTCTCTGTCCTTCTGAGCAGCCCGCGCGGTAGCGCGACATTGGGCGAGCTGTTTCTCCATTTCCGCAATCTGTCCCTGCATACTTCTTCTCACTGTCTCGCAGCGTTCCTTCGTTCTGGCGACTTGTCTAGCGGAGTCCTCTCGCACCTGCTCCAGCATTGCGGTCAGCTGGACAATCTCGTGTGTCTTCTCGTCGACGCGTTTCTGCAACTGTGACTCCTGCTCCTCGAGTCTCGCGATCGTGTTCTTCATTCGGTCGTTCTCGATTCTCAGTTCGCTGTTCTTCTTCTCCAACTCTTCGCAGCGCCCCGAGCCCATGCCCTTCTCGTCGTTGAGCGCCGTGTTCGCGCTGCGCATAGCGCTCAGCTGACTCTGCATCGTACCGAGTTGATCCTTGCAAGTGAGCAACTCTCGTGTGAGATCCTCGCAGTTGCGCTCGGCTATAAGACGCATCTGTTGAACCTCCTGGAGCTTGGCCTGCGTCTGCTTGACGATGTCCGCGAGCGGCGCGAACTCCGCCAGCTTGCCTAAGAAGTGATTCTAAACGCGAGAAAAGGTTTAAACTTATTTTTGTTTTTTTTTTGTAATCCGCCCCAGAGTTTAAATGTTTCTTCGGTAAAAAATCTTTCTGTACTTTGACTTTGCCGATTTCAAGATTGACATTCTGATTCATCCTCGCGTTATCCATTTCCATGAGGTCCAGCTGTCTGCGCTGTTCCTCGACCTGTTCCTGAGCCTGGAGATACTTGTTCCGATAGTCTTCCAGCTGATTCGCCTGATCCTGGATGAGCGATCTTAATTCCTCCAGTTCGTCCTGAGCCTCGCGATATCTCTGCTTGGCGACCAACAGTGCTTGCTCCTGCTCGACGAGCTGCTCCTTGCTGCCTGTTTGCCAACAATTATAATTTCGGTAATTCGACATGCCGTTTTAGCCGTCGAGGCCAGAGAATGATTGACGGGTTTCATCCACCGTGAAATCTAAGCTTCTCGGCCTCCATGATCTTCAATCGTTCCTGCGCGTCGACGAGACGATTCTCCGCTCTCTCACGTTCCTCCCTCGCCTCCCGAGTCTCTTGCTTCATCTTGTCGGCGTCGGCTCTGAGACAGGATACCTCGCAAAGCTTGTTTCTATAGTCTTCTTGAAGTCTCGCGTATTGCTCGCGAAGATCGCGAAGCTGTTGCTGCGGACAAGTGCTCCCTCCCTTCGGAACCAACAGTTTTCCCGATTTAATATACATAGTTTCATTGATGTTAAGGCGAAGTGAAATATCGCGATTGGTAATGAAAATAATATATATATGATTTTTATTACCAATCTATAATGAACGTTTCTCAAGGGTGCTAATTTTTTGCGGAAAAAGGAAATTCGAGCCGTATGCACATGGTAATTTCGCATACGGACCGAATTCATCTTTTTCTCAAAAAAATTAGCACCATTGAATAAAGTTAATTTGAAAATTGCAACTATCTCTCTGACACTCATGGCCCCGTCACGTGACTTTCACTTCACCTTGACTTTCACTTCACCTTAAGAATTGTTACTATTTTAAAACGTTAACGTTACCATAGGCGCGTCTACGCAAACACCGGAGCACGACGGTGACTGTTGCTGCTGAGCCATCTGCGTGCGATCGAAAATCAAGTCAAGGCTGTACCGTTGATTCTCTCGTATCTCGTTTCTTCCCCGTAAGATTTATATTATATATTTCACAACAACGTTTCGTCGTCGTCGAGGGTTTGTCGTCGATGAAATTTTCTGATTACACAACAGAGAGGTACCTTGAGGGATATCGGCACGGGCACGTGCATAGGAGCCTCGGGAATCTGGGCAGGTAACGACTGGGACGCGCCGGTTACGCAGGGAATCATGGGCTGATGAATCGATGCGGAGCCGTGCGACATTCCTGGTGGACAACAGGAGCAAGGAGCGCACGGGCCGGTACACTTCAGCAACTTTCTCTGCTGCTCCAACTGTTGCCTCTCTCTGTGAACGTTCGCCAGTTCCATCTGCATGTTACGAACCTCCGATTCCATGCTGTCTAGCTGTTGAGCCTGAAGAAATCAAGATGCCGATAAGAAAATTAATAATTTTTATAAGAGATGTACTTCCAATAACAGATTCAACAGTTTTTATAGAAGACATGAGCTGAGAAAATGAAACAACATACAAGCTGATTGGTACTATTCCCGTAGGTCGTCATCGTGTTCTCCATCTCCGCTGGACACGCGACGGAGCGCGCCAACGCTCCCGGAAGCTTCCCGGTGGCCGCACCACGACAGCACATGGCCGAGCCTCTTTCCGTCGAGGGATTCGAGTAAGAATAGCCGTCCTCTCTGGATCCTCCGCCGGATAGTCTGGGGGATGCCGCACACGGCTTCGCATATGGATCGTAACCGTCCGGATTCACTGAGGAGATCAAAATTGGCGTTTAGACCATCCCGCTGAGAATTTCGGAATTTTATTTAAAAAATCCCGTAGAGAATGTTGTACCGCATACGGTGTTGGACTGCAGAGCTCCCGAATCGAGCGATTGGTCTCGCATGCAACTCCGGCAACGACAGAACTCGTCGTCCCGACGGGGCGTGCTCGCTCGCGAGTAGGAGCTCTGCTGGCGATTAGTCGATCGGGGTGAAACTTGACCGGGACAGGTGAAGCAGTGGACCGGACTTCCGGTTGAACGTTGATTGGCAGTGAGAGAGGACAACTGCTGATTCAATTCTGTATTCTCCTTTACGACTATCCGGATCTCAGCCTGAAGACTGCATACCCTACGTTGAAGGCTGTCGACCGTATTGTCCTTCTCCAGCAGGGCTTCTTCGAGCTTGTACCTGAGAGAGTTTTGTCGTGTCGGGATTATTCGTGTAACCAGCGGGGGGAGAGCAGTTCGACGGAAGCGACAGGTCGAGGGGATAGGATCATTTCGAAGATTCGGACGGAACAGAAACACCGTCGAATCGCCGAGGTGACGGATAAACGATCCTCAAACGTTTTCGTTATCGTTTCAACAACAGCCAACTTCTTGTCGAACTATCGAAGTTTTTTTTTCGTTCGTTCTCATATAACGCGTGTATGAAAAAATAAATATCAACGTTCGAACGTTGATATACAGTTGAGAAAAAAATGTACTGTTTCAGCCCGTACTTGCCACCCTCGAGCTTCGCGTTCTCCTCGACGAGTTTCTCCTGCATGTTCAAAGACTCGTTCAGCTTGCCAGTGAGCTTCTTCAAGCATCCGGCTCCTTTCGGGCGACTGTCCGGTATCACAATCTTCGGTATTCTATCTTCCGTAAAGCCACATACTATCGCTCGGGGAAGTCTGATTCGAATTAATAATAATAAAAAATTACCGTTCGGCGTTCGACTCGAGTGCAATGAGAGAACTTCGTTATCACGTCCAGATGGGTTTAAGGAGGGAGTCTCGCGGCGCGCTGATTTCGCATAAGTTCGACAACAATAAGAGAAAATTGCAAGTACTTCTTGATGGTGTAAAAATCTGAAAAAATCATGTATACTAAAGGTACT
>JAPYZC010004341.1:0-10451 GCA_030522665.1 Ichneumoninae sp. A BG-2022a
CCCCCCCTCCACGCGCCGCTCGTGTTTTGCAGCGTAGATTCGAAAGCAAGACTTTTTTTTTCTTCTCGCCGAAGAGGTCATCCGAAAAAATATGTTTTTGTCGTTTTTATTTGAATTTATTATTTTTATTATGTTTCATTTTAAATGGGATTCTTCGAAAGCTTTATTTTCTATTGTTTCGTTTGGTTTCTTGTCGTCGAAGAAATCTGAAAAATATGGTTTTGTAGTTTTTATTTAAATTTATTATTTTTATTATGGTTCATTTTAAATTGGATTCTTCGAAAGCTCGGTTTTTTTGTCTTGTTTCTTTTATTTTCGTCTCGTCGTAGAAATCTGAAAAATATGATTACGTAGTTTTTATTTATTTTTATTATTTTGATTATATTTCATTTTAAATGGGATTCTTCGAGAGCTCGATTTTTTTGTCTTTTTTCTTTCATTTTCTTCTCGTCGAAGAAATCTGAAAAAATGTGATTATGTAGTTTTAATTTGATTTTATTATTTTTAAAATTTTATTTTATTTTAAATGGGATTGTTCAATCTTGGTTGTCTTGTCTTCCGGTCTCGCGGTGTATTTCGCTGCTCCGATGTACCCGAGTCCGAGGGGGTGGGGGTGAGTTTCCCACCACCGTCGCCTCGCGCCGAGAGCACGGAGAGGCGCCGGCGCCTCGGGTCCGCAGCGTTGCGCGCGTCGCTTTCGAAACTCCGAGTAAATAGCGCATAAGCGCTACTCGCAACTTCACGATACGAGGATTCGAGCTTCCCGGCGGCTGACCTCCTGGAAGACACCGTTGTCAATTTTTAAAAAATTAATTTTTTCATATCTTAGAGATTTTTTTCGTTTTGGCTGAAACCCACGATAATCACCCAATTGAGAACATTTTTAATAAGTTACCAATAAATATTATTAATTGTTTTATATTAAACATATCTATCAGCATAAACAAATTTTATATTAATAATATTTATCAGCACAAATAAAATTTAGGTTAATAATATTTATTAGCATACATAAATTTTATATAAATTTATTTATCGTACAGATATTTTTATTGCTTTTTTATTAACCTATAAATTGTATCAATTTTTTTATTTTATTTTAATGAATATTTATACATTTTTTTATGAACATTTTAATGAAATTCGGAGCAAGTTATGAGTTGGAATTGGCGCAGTACGGGCTGGTAGGTAGATGGGCCTTGATTGAATGTCGGGGGCGATAGAGGGAGGCTTGTCGCTCGACTGATATAAATAAGGATCGGCTAAGCCCGCCACCGTCGCGTAATTACGAGGGTACTAAGCCGGGTATCCTGGAGGGATCGGTGATCCTTCGCGCTGCATGCGGGGCCGTGCAGGACGCTCAAATCATGCTCCCGAGGATCGGGACGGACCTTCTACGAGAGAAGCGACTCGCCTCGTGCGACGCCCGCCAAAACCAATTTGGAATTACTGGCATGTGAGCGCCCTTTCCCCCCACCCCTCCGTCCAACCTCAGCCCCCTGCGCAGCTCGCCTATAAGGGTCATCCGTCTTCTTCATCGACTAGACGCGGCTCCCGTGACCTCAGACACCAAAATCTTTGCGGTGTTTCGATGCGAATTTTCCCCAACGATTTCACTGTTAAAGGTCTGGCACCGATTCGTCGAGAGCTCGCATTAGAGCTCTATTGTCTTCCACGAGTCCCCTTTTCGCTCCTCTCAGACAATCCTACCTTACTTTAGATTTTGGAACGATGAACATTTTAATTTTTTTATATATATATTTTTTTACACATTTTGTGACTATTTTTTTAATGTTTAAAGAATTCGTGGGCAAATTTTTTTAGTGCCTCTTTTTTGTAAATATTGTCTTCTATGAGTCCCCTTCTCGCTCCTCTCAGACAGTCTTCTTGCCTTACTTTAGATGTCTGAACGATGAACATTTAAATTTTTTTATATATATATATATTTTTTTTACACATTTTGTGACTATTTTTTTAAAGTATTTTTTTTAAGTTTAAAGAATTCGTGAGCAAATTTTTTATTGCCTCTTTTTTGTAATCCATTGGGACGAACATCCTTACGATTGGTAGTTAGTAATGGTATTGCGAGTGCGAGAAAAAATGTCGGGAATTGAATTGCTTTTTATTGTAGGAAACGGATTCAATATTTTTTAAGAGGAGGCAAAAAAAGAATAACGAAAAAAGAATTGGCTTTTCTCGTTCGTAATTGGCGTTACGAACTATCGAACGTGGGGGATTTTTTATCCATTCGTGTTTTACCGGGAAAAAAATAAATTAATAAAACATTTTTTTTTCTAAAATAGATCACTTAACGTTTTTATTTTATTATTTTAGATACAGGAATGGTGGGAATTTTTATTTTTTATTTTTTGTTAAACACATTTTGACGCAATTTTGAAACAGCTCGAAGTTCTGCGCAAATTTTCTGTTTTCTTTTTTCGTTGACAAAACGTTGGGACGAAAAGCCGCACTTCTGGTCGTTCATAAAGGTATTATCAAAATACAATATTCATAAAAATTATCAAAATACAATTTTGAAAATTGTAGGGTGGGTGAAATATTTTTTAAGTGTAGGACACAAAAAAAAAGAATATCGAAAAAAGATAATCGGATTTTCTTCAACAATTTTGTACCTTCGGATCTGGTTTTTTTTTTACATGATGAAAGTTCCGTTGAGAACTGTCGAACGCGGGGGATTTTCGATCCAATGGTTTTTCACCGATAAAAAATAAATACGAAAAGTAAAACATACCTTCACCCCAAAAATGGTTCGCTCGACGTTTCTCAGAGTTCCCATAAATTCCGCCAAGCATCCCCAATTCACCAACAACGAGTTACAACTCCCGAATTTATTATTATTATTTTTATAACCGACCAATATAAAAAAGTGGTGTTATCTATAACAGGGTTAGTCCAGGAGGCCAACGCGATGCACTTTGCCGCATGCAGGCACGTCCGCTCCGTCGCTCGTCGAAAATAAAGTTAAAGCGAGAAATGAAAAATAGCGTCTGCAAAATAGATTAACAAAAAAAAAAAAAAGAGTAAAAAAAGGAGCTCAATAAAACCCCGGTAGGAAAGAGGAGTCGAGCCGGCGTATAACAGTCCCGCGGGGGACAGCAAAGGGGGGCGCGGCGGGGGGTTGTGGATGGTTGTTGGAAACCCGACGACGAAAAAATCGGAGTAACTCCGTCAGGTGCCTCTCGCGTACGAGCCTTATGTGGCCAAAACCCTTTCTCGTTCGTTATATCCGCGACAGAGCCGTGTCACAGTTTAACCTCGTGCTTCGCTAGACATCGGCAAAGATACAAAGATAATTGGTCATTGGGCTATGTCGTCATGCCGTTGCTGCTCGCGACTCCCCCACTATATCTATATATCCGCCACTTGCTAAACTCCACCTATACACATACAAACATACATACATACATAAATATACATATATATATATACACATGTATATACGTAAATACACATAAATGTACACACATGTATATACGAAATTACACATATATGTATACACATGTATATACGTAAATACACATATATATATATATATATTCATATATATATACAGACATGTGTGTATGTATGTATAGATGGGTTGGTGATAGGTCGTGCCAGTACAGGGCCAGTGCCCGGCATCGACGCGACGCGCCGTTCCTAGATGGACGAGCGGGCTGCCGGTGTGGCACCCCTCTGCAAAAACCTCTCGGCTTCCGCCCCTCCCCGCTCCCCCCGGTCCGCGTAAATTCTACTTTGAAACCGGGCAAAAGCACTTTGAGCCGATATCCCTTTGGTCCCCGGTTGTTGTTTCGGCCTCCGTATTTTAGTTTACATCAAAAGACTGCGCGAGGCACGACGCGCCACGCCAATTCACCCGTGGCTTTCGAACACGCCGACCCCCCCCCCCCCCCCCCCTTCGACCCACCCTTTCAACTACGGTGCCTCTCCATGTGTTTAATATTTTTATCCTTCGAGCGGTTGTTCCGACGCGCTTCGAAAGATCTTCGTCGTTTATAGCCTCGACACTGTTATCTATTGTGCATGGACGGTCTGCCGGATTCCAAAGGCATACTGACACGTGGCCCTCAGCGATGTCAAACATTTTGACGGCATTTTTTTTATTTTTTTTTTTTAGGAGTTTTACTAGTTTATTTTTTGTCTTTTTTTGTGGGTGATTTTTTGTTTTCGGGGTTTTTAGGGTTGGGTGTGATAATCATTTTTCTTTTCATTATAAATATGTGACAAAAATGTCGAAAAACATTCCGTCGCTGTCCGATTCCAAAGCCATCCTGACACGTGGAAAAGGAATATCAAACATTTTACTAGAAATTTTTTAAAGTTATGATTTTTTTTACGGTTTTTAGGATTCAGCGTGATAATAATTTTTTTTAACCGCTCGAGCAAGCTTTTGTGAATTTAATTGTAAATATGCGACACAAATGTGCGAAAAATATTCCGTCCCTGTCGAATTCCAAAGGCATCCTGACACGTGGCCCTCAGCGATATCAAACATTTTGACGGTATTTAAAAAATTTTTTTAGGTGTTTATTTTTTGTCTTTTTTTTGTGGGTGATTTTTTGTTTTCGGGGTTTTTAGGGTTGGATGTGATAATCATTTTTCTTGACCGGTCGAGCAAGCTTTTGCGAACTTAATTATAAATAGGTGACAAAAATGTCGAAAAACATTTCGTCGCTGTCCGATTCCAAAAGCATCCTGACACGTGGCCTCTGGAATATCAAACATTTTACTAGAAATTAAAAAATGTTGTGATTTTTTTTGCGGTTTTTAGGATTCAGCGTGACAGGGGAGACCGGGGCAAAATGGCACGGCGGGGCAAAACGGGACAGCGAGGGCAAAACTCCATTTTCCAATCATTTTTGGATGACCCATTTTGTCCTAACGATACATCCGGATTGTCAAACCCGTTTTGCCACACGGACTACCATCGCTATCATCCAGAAGTCATTGGAAAATTGTGTTTTGGATACATCAGGCTTTTCTGCGCCGTTTTGCCACCTTGTTCGGTCCATAAATGTTTGGAAAACGTAGTTTTGCCCAAAAACTCCGTTTTGCCCCGTTGCCCCATTTTGCCCCGCTCTACTCTATCTTGATTTTTGAATGAGTGATTTTTTTAAGTTTTGGATTTTTAGGGTTGAGTGTGGTGATCATTTTTTTTAATCGCTCGAGCAAGCTTTTACGAATGTAATTTAAAAAGCGACAGAAATGTCCGAAAACATTCCCTCGCTGTCGGTGGGTTTGAAATCGGAGGAAATAGGTCCAGTAATGATTCGCCGAGGGAGCAAAAAAGATGCGGCGGGGTGACGATAAAAGCCCCTCGGAGAGACCTCCGTAGGTATGAAAATGTGTCGGTGCACAGTCGGGCAATTGAAGCTCCAGCGTCGAGGAGATTCGCATGCGGCGCGAGCTCGCGGCCAGAGAACTCCTACCACCTACCCCCCGTCCAAAAATTTCCATCTCAATGGCCGGTAATATAAATTACACGTAATTACCTCCGAAACTGCTGCGTGACGATCATCGAATATTTTCATTATTTTTTATTTTCCACCACACTCAGCACACCCCCCTTACACAATACCTTCGAAAAATTCGTGCCTCACCCCCCCCCCCTTCTCGGCCCCCATTCTGGCTCCAAGACCTCCCCCTAGAATCGCGATATGTACATGGATATCCTCAAATCGTAAACTTTTAATCAAAAACTACCTTCAGAAATGGTAAAATTCATTGCTTTTCATTTTCTCCACACTCAGCCCCTTACAGAAGCCCTTCGAAAAATGCGTGCCTTGCCCGCCTCTTCCGGCTCAAAGATGTAACTCCTTAGAATCGCGATACGTACATGGATATCCTTAAATCGGAAACTTTCACAAAAAACTACCCTCAGAAATGGTAAAATTCATTACCTTTTTTTCATCGCACTTAGCTCCCCCTTGCCACCCCTTTCCGGCTCATTGATTGATCCCCCCCCCCCTCAGAAACGCGATATATACATGGATATCCTTAAATCGAAAAATTTTACCAAAAGATTACCTTCAGAAATGGTAAAATTCATTACTTTTTAGTTTCACCGTACTTAGCTCTTACACACACTTAGCTTTATTTTCACCCCCTTACACAATTCCTTCAAAAAATGCGTGCCTCCCCCTCCCGCTTACCACCCCCTTCCAGCTCAGAGATTTAACCCCCCCCCCCCCTAGAATCGCGATGTATACATGGATATCCTTAAATCGGAAATTTTAACAAAAAACTACCCTCAGAAATGGTAAAATTCATTACTTTTTATTTTCACCACACTTACCTGACCCTTACACAATCCCTTCGAGAAACGCATGCCTCACCCTCCCCCTTGCCGCCCCTTCCGGCTCGGAGTTGTAACCCCCAAGAATCGCAATACATACATGGATATCCTTAAATCGGAAATTTTAACAAAAAAACTACCCTCAGAAATGGTAAAACCAATTACTTTTTATTTCCACCACACTTACCTCCCACTTACACAATTCCTTCGAAAAATTCGTGCCTCACCCTCCCTCTTGCCGCCCCTTTCAGTTCGGAGATGTAAACCCCAAGAATCGCGTTACCATAAATCGAAAACTTTAACAAAAAACTACCTTCAGAAATGGTAAAATTCATTAATTTTTATGTTCACCACACTTAGCTCCCCCTTACACAATCCCTTCGAAAAACGCATGCCTCACCCTCCCCCATCCCGTCCCCTTCCAGCTCAGAGCTGTAACCCCCAAGAATCGCGATTCGTGCATGGATATCCTTAAATCGGAAACTTTTAACAAAAAGCTACCATCAGAAATGGTAAACTTTCGGTGCTTTGTGCCAGCCAGTTAACGAGTACTTTTTCTCTCGTAGCTGGACGATCCGGGATCGCGCGACGGGTGGTGGGCGGGAGGGGGGGGGGGGTCGGTGCGATAAAACGAGCAAGTTTCCCGTTGCACAGGCTTGTAACGCTCTCTCGATGTTTATGCTCATAATAAGCGGGAAGGAGGCTGGAGGCAGGCGTCGGCTCGAGATAATTAGAGAAATATCGCTCGATGGAGTTTGCCCGCTTTACCGGGAGAGTGGGTACTCGTCGTTGGTGTTTATAGTTGGCTTGTAACGGTTGGCCGTTAAACGGGAAGGTAGACGGAATCGTTTGCTCGCGGCGGCTCGCGGATGCATCTCGCTGGCGCTGCAGCTGCGAACGGGGTTGGAGCGCGGAGTCGTACAATCGAAACTTTGGTAAAAGGGAAAGGGGGCGAGGGAGGGGTTGGGGGTTGGGGGATGGGGGTCGGAGTACGAGAGTGGAACATCGTCCACCCGCCGGTGCCGGGCGGACAACGGTCCCTCCTGCCCCCCTGGAAAACACCATTCGCCGCAACGCCGTGGTCCTAACCGTATCGCTCCCTTAACTGCCTGTATCTTGCGCGGGGGCTTAAAGCATCCCCCTCCGGCGGGCCAGTGCACACCCTTTCCCGTAGGGACGGTGCGGAGGTTCCATCGGCACGGGTCTCGAAACACCGCGACAATGACACTGGCGCTGCGAGTGGCGAAATAGCGAAATCGAACCTTTGGTATTGGCGAGTCGAATCGAAAGGGTTGACGAAATTGTCTGATGTTCACAAATAGTCAACTTCTGGCAGAAGTTGACTATTTGTGAAGTTAGCGTAATGTGAGTCTGTGTCTTGCACAAGGGGTTAAAGCATAACTTTCCGGCGAGCCAGTACTCGCCCTTTTCCATAGGGTCGGTGCGGAGGTTCCATCGGCAAGGGCCTCGAAACACCGCGGCAATGACAATAAAAGGGCGAAATCGAACCTTTGGTATTGGCGAGGCGAATCCGGAAACCGGATGAGGAATCGTTGAGGAAATTGTCAGATGTTCTGACGGAAGTTGACTATTTGTGAAGTTCGCATAATGCCAGTGTCTTGCACGAGGGCTTAAAACATCCCTTTCCGGCGAGCCAGTGCACACCCTTTCCCGTAGGGACGGTGCGGAGGTTCCATCGGCACGGGTCTCGAAACACCGCGGCAATGGCACAGGCGCTGCGAGTGTCAAAATAGCGAAATCGAACCTTTGGTATTGGCGAGTCGAATCCGGAAACCGGATGAGAAATCGTTGAGGAAATTGTCCGATGTTCTGGACGCCTTTCGGTGGAAGTTTGCTTGGTGGCTGTTTCGACGAAAGTAGACGGAAAGTTTGTTGCGTCTGCTCTTAATGGGTGAGAGACCCTCGGGTCGAGCATAGAATGACGGTTTCGTGCCAGATTTCTTATACATTAAATGTCCGATGGTCTGGCAGAAGTTGACTATTTGTGAAGTCAGCATAATGCCAGTGTCTTGCACGAGCGCTTAAAACATCCCTTTCCGGCGAGCCAGTACTCGCCCTTTTCCATAGGGTCGGTGCGGAGGTTCCATCGGCAAGGGCCTCGAAACACCGCGGCAATGGCACAGGCGCTGCGAGTGGCGAAATAGCGAAATCGAACCTTTGGTATTGGCGACTAAAATCCGGAAACCGGATGCGAAATCGTTGAGGAAATTGTCCGATTGACTGACGGAAGTTGAATATTTGTGAAGTCAGCATAATGCCAGTGTCTTGCACGAGGGCTTAAAGCATCCCCTTCCGGCGAGCCAGTACTCACCCTTTCCCGTAGGGACGGTGCGGAGGTTCCATCGGCAACGGCCTCGAAATACCGCGACAATAACAATAAAAGGGCGAAATCGAACCTTTGGTATTGGCGACTCGAATCCGGAAACCGGATGAGGAATCGTTGAGGAAATTGTCCGATGTTCTGGCGGAAGTTGACTATTTGTGAAGTCAGCATAATACCAGCATCCCCTTCCGGCGAGCCAGTACTGACCCTTTCCCATAGAGACGGTGCGGAGGTTCCATCGGCAAGGGCCTCGAAATACTGCGTCAATGACAATAAAAGGGCGAAATCGACCTTTTGGTATTGGCGACTCGAATTCGGAAACCGGATGAGGAATCGTTGAGGAAATTGTACGATTAATAATTAATAATAAATAATTGGAATTGGGATCTTTAAAAATGGAACTCCACTTTAATCGGTTGACTATTTGCAAAGTGAGCCGATACTGGGCCAGTCTCCCCTGAGAAAGATTATTATCGAATCAACCAAAAGTTTCAAAAAAAAAAAATACCCAATGGGATTTTTCGTGCATCCGATAAAGAGATTCAGGAGGGTAGGTTTTGTGCGATTTTTTTTCGCGATGGGAGGAAGCGAAATGAAGGATTCGAATAGGGGTGCGCAAGGTTGTAGCACACCCCGTGGCGAAAGCTCGCTCGATTTCTAGCAGAACCCCGAGAGGGGTCTCGGATGACACTGATTTAGACGCTATAAGTCAGAGCCGACACGCAATTAACCCCGCCCCTCGCTCGCCGAAACCGACGGCCTTGCGGCTCCAACCCGGAACACATATTCTTCTCCTCTATGATACGGCGCGACTCCGGACCTTTAAACTTCGACAGGGTAGCCGCTGTCCAGGAAGACCTGAAAAATCTTCAGAAAATCTGGGAAGGTCAGGGAATTTCGGACGCGTTAGGAATATCAGGGCACATGTCAGTGGATTTAATATTTGTCAGTAAAAGTAAAATCCTAAATGCAAATCTTAACATTTTTAGATGGTTGACTCGAAGTTTGGCGGATCGTTCGCAAGAGTCGCGACTTCCGATAAGGGAGCGAGATTTTTTTTTTGTTACACGGAAAGAAATAAATAATTGCTGGCAGAGCAAGAACTTTATCACCGTAATTAATTTGTTTACTTGGTATGAGGACAAAAACTATGTTTGGCTTTCACATTTTGCACGCTCCCACCAAATGGTTTTGTTCCAGCAGCAAATTTGCTCGCTGCCCGAGAAATAAATTATTGACGGACTGCGTTTTGTTAGAGAACCAATCGTAGTATAGTAATGATCCTCGGCAATCGCTCACTTAAAAAAAGAAAAACAAAGTCCAGTTCAATTTTTAAGAACTCCAATTCCATTCTATTAATTTTTTTTTAATAAAAAAAAACGCGACCTACATCGTATTTCGACTTTAGATTCAGCGGTAAAGGCGATTATAGGAGAAGTAGGGAAAAAGTAGCGAAATTTGTGTCTCGTCGTTGATTCCGCGCGATCGTTCGCGGCGTTGAAGTCGAAAAGGCTGCAATCCATTTTTTTTTTAAATAAAAAAAATTTCAAGATGCGACCCTTTTCAACGTTACATTTTGTTAGAGTAGCGAGTAGTAGAGTAATAATCCTTAGCAACCGCCCACATTCAAAAAAGCAAAGCCCCGTTCCATTTTTAAGAACTCCAATTCCATTCTATTAATTTTTTTTAATAAAAAAAACGCGACCTACATCGTATTTCGACTTTAGATTCAGCGGTAAAGGCGATTATAGGAGAAGTAGGGAAAAAGTAGCGAAGTTTGTGTCTCGTCGT